>JASDQU010100842.1:434660-481811 GCA_032191745.1 Picea mariana
ATCAGAGTATAGATCCACACTGTATCCTCGGTGGCTATACCTTTTTATCAATACAATTATGGATCCGCAGTGTATTTTATGGCGGCCATATCTTGCAAGTCTTGATCACCCAAGCATAGGTATGCCTGCCTTGGGTTTGAAACATGTCATAATATTTGTTGGATGCTTGTGTGCAAATTTTGTCAGGTTCTCTACGTCTATACCCTTGCTTGAAAGTCTACAAAGCATTTTAGTTATCAGTTCTCATCTTCTAACTTCATACTTTGGGGGGCAATCTGTTACACATCAACATTACTCACTTTCGCAAGTGTCGCATGGTTGCTCGCAAGTGTCGCATGGTTGCTCGCAAGTGTCGCATGTTGCTCATAAGTGTCGCATGTTGTTCACAAGTGTCATAAGTATCAATCAGAGCATACTGCCATGATGACGACACTAAGGAGACACTTAAAATGCCTCAAACACTTGATCTGGAGAAGGAGGAATGGTTAACTGAAGTCAAATATCTCTTGCCACTTGAAAGGAGTACTTAATTTAAGGTTTTGGGAGAGAGCGCTCCCCTACATCAGACTTAGGAGCACTGGCACTCCCCCATAAGGTGTTGGGGAGCATTATAGCACCAAACTACCCCTTTGAAGGAGCGTTACCCATCTTTGGAGCGCTGGCGCCCCCCTTGAGCCTCCTAGGGAGTGCTATAGTGCCCTGATGCCCCTTCTGAGGGAGCACTGTCTAATCTGGGCAGTAGTTGGCCCGTTGAGGAGAATAAGGGAAGAATCTGTCAAGTTTGGGAGGCAGTTGCATTCGAATTCCTGGTCGAACCATGATCTTAGGAGAAGATCCCTGATCTAAGGAGGGAATTCCTCAACTTACCCTAAAGATACCTCAAGAGGTTAAGCCTCTCTGAACCTATATAAGCAGGCTCTATCATGGTGAGAGGGGGGAAGAATTGGAAGCATGAAACCTATGATACCATAGGAAACATACAGTGAACTGGAGGAAAGTGATCAGTTAAGTTGCTGTCGTCCGGATCGTGGATCTTTTGAGCAAGGGTTAGACAAAGGGGACTTGACGAAGCTGTCGCATTCGCATCTACGGTTGTAAGCTACCTCTGTCATTGTTCTCATTAATATGACACGCTTGGCATGTTTCTTTCTAGTTTGTGTTTAATTTCACATGTACTTGTCTATGATAGATAGATCTATTTCAAGCTAATATCAATAGAGTAGGAAGTGGTTGTACTGTTGTTTGTCTACAGGGCTCATCGAGGAGCGAAAGATTGGAGCTCAACTCGGGGCATGCAGGGACAAACGTCGGTAAAAAGGTACTTCTTTTCTCCTTCCTCATGCATTAGTTTGTATAGATCAGAAAGGAAGTCAGTGTCCACGTTAAGCATCTTCTGTCTTAAGAGTTAAGAGTCTAGCTCTCAAGAGGAGATCTACCTGTCCGCAGGGAGATTTTCCTTCAACAATGGTGGTGGAGTTGTGTTGGAAAAATCACCATTTCTTTACTCATAGAACTTTCCCTAGGTGTCATATTTGTGTTTTGTATGTTTTGGAGCAAACCTTTAAGCCAATGGTGTGCAAGAATTGGGAGTCATCATGGTTGAAGAAATCGAGGTTTCGATCCTGTCCAAGGGTATTATTTCACCAAGGACTAGAGTGTACGTTGTTGGTTGAGGGGAGGTGGAACTAGAAAAAGGTGGGAATTTATCTAAGGGGTTAATGGAGTAGTCAAAGGGGGAGGTGAGGAATTCTAGGAAAATATGTGTTAAAATGAGGGTCTCATCTGTGAAATTGGTGCTAGAATATGACATACAAGTGAATGAGGTCATATCAAATACTTCATTGACCCTAGTTGGTAGATTCTTTGGGCACATGATGGGTGAAAAATAACTTTGGGAGTGGGTGTCAAAAACTTGGGAGGTTTGCATTGGATACTAACCATATTTCTTTCTTTTATCCAGAGGGTGGATGGGGTTTCCTTTCCATTCATCAAGGGATTTGGAGATGGTTTTAGGGAAGTGATGGAACTGGGACTCAACCCCACTATTTCTGAAATGATGGACAACTTTCTTCTATTCTAGGAGGGAGAGGGTATATCTGACACCAATTTGGATCAAGCTACCTGGTCTCCCAGTGGATTTTTGATATATTCAAGGTGATTGGCGATTCACTAGGAAATATTTTGGAAGTAGACTAGTTGTATGTCGGTGGAAAAGGCTTCAGTAGGAATTGATCTTCGAGAAGGGTTGGAGGTGGAAATTACCCTTTAGAAGGGTGACAAATCTCTGGTGCAGAGTCTATATTATCAAGGAATTCCTTTTTGATGTCTAAAATGTCATAAACAAGGGCACCTAGTTGGTACCTAGTTATAGACTGCAAATTGCCTTTTAAGAATTGGGGCTGGGTTTGAAAGGAGAGTAATGGTCCAATTGTGGTTGAATATCTTCTAGATGCTTAGGTTTTTACTAGCTAACTTTAGGATATGGTCAATTGGGAGTGTTGGAGTCCTTATTGGTCACTCAATCTGAGTAAGGAGTCAAAGAACAATTACAAGTGAATGTTGTAGCTGGAAAGGAGGTAAAGGATCAAGCCACTTGTTTTGTTGAAGAAATGGAGCTGGGTCACACGACTACTATAGAGTCATGCCTTGGAAAGTTATTGAAAAAACTTACCTTTATAAAGTGGCCTGAACATAATTTGAGTACTTTGTGAGGAATGCATGGGAGGGTGGTCCTACTAGATTGCATGAGATTTATTCTAAAGGGATAGAGGGTTTGGATTTAAAAGTGTCTTGGGGGAAATATGGTCTTTCTTTAGGATATATACATGAGGTTGATCAAGGTGGTAGGGTCTTGGTTGCAAACCACGATTTAACTGGTGTTTGTACCCCAAAACCTGCTTTAGATTTGACTATAGATAGGGGGATTTTTTCATCTAGACCATATAATATTTGATTTAGGGTTCATGTAGCTATAAAATGTGGGGATTATGAAGGATGCCTTAGCCACAATTTGAGCAAAGGTGGGAATTTCTTAGGTAGGGGTAGAAGGTCAAACATCTCCCTATCACAAGAAAAATAAACCATTGAGGTGATGGAAGGAAAACAATCATTGTTACTTGGGGTTCTTAGAGAATTCACAACCCCATCCTCGTTTCCCTCATGATTTTTCTAACTTTAAATGCTAGAGGGTTAGGCCATCCCACAAAAATATTGGCCTTGAAGAGATCAATACAAGTGTATAATATGGATATCATTATGTTACAAGAGACTATGTGTGAGGGGGAGAAAGTGGTAAATGAGTTGGGGAAATTGTTGGGGGGATGGGATTTCACTTGTTTGGATGCCAGATGTAGGTTTGGAGGGTTGGTGATATGTTGGAAATCTAGGTTTTTTCGATGTACTAATTCTCTAGATTTCTCCTTAGGTTTGGGAGTTGTGCTATTTTTCTAGGAGTTGGGGATGGAATTGACATGCCTGAACATCTACGATCCTTACCTTGTGAGTGAAGACTACTAGTTGAATGTGTTGGGGATGCATTTGTTAAAGCAACATTGGGTCATTTTGGGTAGTGACTTAAACTTTTCATCAGGCTGAGCTGATATTTGGGAGATGTTTTCACGTTAGTGTGATGTTAGATTAGATAATGTTACATTAAAAAAATAAAAATAAAAATAAAGTTGGCTCAATTAAAAAAAATTAAATAACTATGTACGTACATATTTACATAATAATATATAAATTAAAATTTACACAATAAGAAATTTGATCCCTCTCGGAGCTTGATAAATCCGAGTTTAAGATGGATCTACATTGGTAGTTATAAAAATGAAGAAGTGGAATTGAAATTAACAAATGAATCATATAATATCAATAATCACTTTTAGGAAACCTGAACCCCCAATGTTCACGACGAAAGGGCAATGATTCAATTTGCTAGAAATCTGAAGTGATTGAAGGAATCCACCATCAACTGGGCTCGTAGAAAGAAGCAGCTAGAAGTGTATGAGCTTATTGACACATAAGATAAACTCCAATCCTTTTACGAATTGAAGGAGGGGGGATGTTATACCCTTGAATCAAAGGAATAACTTGTAGCCCTAGAAAAAAAGAGGAGACAACTTTTAGAGGCTAAAGAGGTTGAATGGAGATTGAAGAGCAGAGCTTTGTGGCTACAGAAGGGGGATGAAAATACAAAGATTTTCCAGGTCTATGCCATTCCAAAGGCCGAAAGATGGAAAATATCATCTGGAGCCTACAAGATGATTCAAGAAGACTCCATAGTTATTTTGAATATTTAGGTTAGATGGGGTCTGTCACTTTAAATCACTTTTCAAAGCGGAGGAGAGAGTTTCTATAGAGGCAGTCATTCAGTTATCTCTCTTTTTCCGAGGTTTGTAGAAGAGGAAGAGAATCATATCTTAATGGAAGAAGTAACAAAAAAAGAACTAAAAGAATTCCTACACAGTTTTCAGAAAGAAAAGAGCCCCGGTCCAGATGGATGGTCGATACACTTCTTTGTGGTTTTGTATGAGGTTATTGGGAAAGACCTTCTCAAGGTGGTGGAGTAGTCTCACATTAATGGGGTGATACATGCCCCTTTCATTGCAACACTTATATCTCTTATCCCCAAAAATATGGCCCATAGTATTTTAAGGACTTTAGATTGATCTCTTTGTGCAACGACATCTATAAGCTGATTTTTAAGATCATTAGTAGAAGAATTAAACCCATCCTCTCAAGATCAGTCTCCCCAAAACAATTTGGGTTTTTGGAGAGGAGACAAATACATGACGCAATCAGGGTGGCCCAAGAAGTTCTTCACAATATGCTTACCAAGAAAATGAAAGGGGCAGGAATAAAGATTGACCTCTCAAAAGCATATGACAAAGTCAGTTGGTTATATATCTGACTCCTCCTCTCTCATCCGGGGTTTGATCCCTCCTTCATAAGTTGGATCATGAGTTGTATTTCTTCGACCTCCTTTGTAGTGTTAATAAATCGTGCAACCTCCTCCTTTTTTCAGGGAGAAAAAGGCCTTAGGAAAGCTTGTTCATTGTCCCCTCTTCTTTTCCTCCTGGTGGAAGAAGGTGTTAGTAGGATGTTGGGGGAAACTAAGTCTCATGGTGAGTTCCAGGGAATCAATATTTCTCCCCTTATCATAATTTCACACCTCATTTTTGTGGATGATGTATTCATTTTATGTAATGGGAGAAGTGGAGATGCTAAAAAACTCAGAGCCGACTTATAACTTTTTGGCTAGGCTACAAGCATGTAGATAAATGGCCAAAATTCCACTCTGTCGGCACATCTTATGGAGGACCGGGAGAAAATAATTTACGTGGAGCTATTTTCTTTTACCCTACTTCTATTTGATGAGGGTCTCAAGTACTTAGGGTTCCACCTAAAACTTAACAAGTATAGAAAGGAAGAATGGTGGTGGCTTTTGGAAAAATTGGAAAAGAGACTCAAGAGCCGGTGTTTTAGATGGTTATAGAGGGCAAGTCGACTGATTCTCATCAAACTATTTTAGAAGCAATTCTAGTGTATTGGATTTAGTTAGCATGGGTGCCCAAAGGAATTTTGGATAGGACTCGACGCATATGTTTTAGATTCCTTTGGGCTAGGCAAAAAGATCATTTGTTTTTCCTTGGGTCAGATGGGAGACCCTAGCGATCCCCAAACCATTGGGAGGTTGGGGCTTGAAAAATATTCACTTCTTTACAAAAGCCTTGGCAGCCAAAATTGGGTGGCGTCTCATCACACAATTTTTTTTATGGATGGAAATGGTAACACATAAATATATTCACCAGACTCCTTGGAGGATTGGATCAGGAGACCCTCAAAGGCCTCATTAAATTGCCCCATTATATGGAAGTCCCTTACCAAATATTTATCCATAATAGGGGATAGGTTGACCTAGAGGATTGGAGTAGGTTCCAGAGTCAGATTGGGAATGGATCCTTGGCCAGGTAGTGGGAGAAGTCATATACTCCCGTGGGAATTGATCGATTTCCTTCATGATCGAGGGATTTCTTCTTGGCATAGGTTGTTGATCCCTAATGATCTTCTATTTGGGGACATACCTAGAAATCAACAACACACCTAGGATTTGTGGCAGACCTGACATTGAATTGGGGAGAGTATATCAGAGCCCTTAAGACCATCCATACCTTTATTATGGAAAAGGAGGATCAATTGGTATGGGAACATAATCCCTTTGGGGTATATACTCCAAAAGTTGGTTACACACAACTTCATGTGGATATTTTCCAGTAGGACCCTGAATGGTAGTGGAAAGGGATCTGGAAGTTGAAATGCCCCTTAAAATCATGCCTATTTATGTGGTGTCTCATCAGAAACAAAGTTCCCACATGGGAAATAATGAAGAAAAGGTCTCTGGAAGGGTTGGGATGATGTCCCCTCTGTAAGGAAAATGAAGAATCGACCCACCATCTATTCATATCATGTCCTTTTACTTGCTAGATCTGGATGTTTTGCTTTACTTCCCTAAGTCAACCTTGTAGGTGGAAGGGTTAGAGTATAGAGGAAGCATGGAAGTTGTGGTCATCAAACCCCTTTTACAAAAACATAAAATATCTCCCTTTACTTATTAGCTGGGGGGTCAGGTTGGCTAGAAACTTAACCATCTTTAATGATAGGTATTCCCTACCCGAACACACTATCATCCAAAGCCTCAACATTCTTTCTCACTTCCCATAAGGTAAGGGCTTGTCACCAGTCAGGGAGGTGGTGGCTGAAGGAATCGATCATGGGAAACCATGGGATTTATTTGATGGGGCCTCTCAAAATGAAGGCTCGCGTTGTGGAGGGGGAGTGGTCCTTCACTTTTCGAAATCTCATTCTTTCAAAATAAAGATGGTCCTAGGACTGGGCACAAATAATTATGCAGAATTATTGGCCTTAAATATACTACTATCCTTTGCTAGGGAAAATGGGGTAAAGTCAATACAAATTTTTGTGGATTCAATGGTGGTGATCAATTGGATCAGGAAAGCTTATATATGCCATAATATTAGACTACAACCACTTTTGGAGGAAGTCTCTGTGATTTTTGATTCCTTTATTTATTTTTCTATTCAACATATCTACATGGAGCGGAACAAGGTAGCAGACAATTTTTCAAAAGAAGGCCGTTCTCCTCCTTATGGACAATGATCAATTGAGAAAGATAAGGAAGGTGAAAATTTTGAATATTATCACAAACCATTAATAGAAGACCCAGCTAGGGGAGGCCTGGACTCGCCCCTACAGATCTGGAAACTATTTTACATAGGTTCCACAAATTGTATTGTTCAAAGGCATGCAATTATATACAACTTTATTTCTAGGAGAAGCTTTTGCTTGACATATAATATCAATTCCACTTTTTTGTTACAGTCAGATGATGGTTCGGCCCTATCAGATATGTACTTGGATAAGTACTTAAAAGACTTGTTTTTTGTAATCAACATATTTGTATACATCATATGTATTTATATGGCAATTGAATATGTGGAATACCTTTTGGGGCCTGCTTTTTTTTGTATAAAATCATCCCGGATACCGATAGGGGCAACAGATCTACATGCATAACTGTTCATGTTTTTTTTCAAAATGTAAATTTTCTTTCACAAAGAAATAAAATTTACGCTTTTTTTTTTCAAGAAAAAAAATCAATCATCACTTTTAAAATATATAATTAATAATCAAGATTTTCCCAAAGTTATTGTCTCGATACAATTATATCTTAAATGCACTCAACAATTAAAAAAAAAAAAAAAAATCATAGTAAAAACCACTTAATTTACTATTTCATTGACAAAACTTTAAAAATAGCATATATGCAATTAATAATATATACAATTAATAATAGAAATTTTCCACAAGTTATTCATTGGATACAATTATGCCTTAAGTGCACTCAACAATTAAAAAAATTAAAACCACTTAGCTTACTATCTCATTCGCAAAAAATTAAAGATAATATATCTTATGAACCATTCATTTAAAGTTTCTTTCAAAATAAAGAATAGAAAAGTTGTAAATGGTGACATTTTGAGTGGTTTTGCTTTACGATGTGAGGATGAAGAGTGTGTGAATGTTTGACATGCTTGGCTTTAGTGTCATATATCTGGCTTCTTTCAAAATAAATAATAGAAAGGTTGTAAATGATGATATTTTGAGTGGTTTGCTTTAGGATGTCAACATGAAGAGTGTGTGAATGTTTAAGATGCTTGGCTTTAGTGTCATTTATTTGGTTATGATCCAATTTGTGAGGTTAAAGAAATATAGGTAAAATGTTAGTAACTTTGGTATTTTTTTTTACTATAATGTTAACATTATTGAAAGTGTTAATGTTATTATCTATATTATATTTATAATTATATTTTTTTGTAATATTACAACTTGGTCCGAATGCAACATTAATATGTTTTAATTACTAATAAACAATAATATAATTTCATTTAAAAGATGAGGGTTTGAGGTTTTGGAGGAAGACTGAGTGGATTACACAACTGATCCACTTGATGGAGTCCATATTTGGACCTTGGATGGTAATAGGAGGACCTTCATTCATGAAGGTCATGACCCTAGGTCGGGGCCACACGATTGGAGCCACCATGGGGGTGAAATAAGGCTTATACATACTTTGGAAAAGTGGATCAAACTAATAGCCAATACGACGACTCAACAATGCCAAAATGAATTGAATCTGACCCATATGATAGGTATATGAGAAGGGTTTTCCACTAGAGTTGGGGACAAGTCATTAGCAGGAGGTATGTTGTATCATCTCCTCATGACAACAAAATGATAGTGAGGGGTCAAGTCTTCCTTCACTCCTAAAGTATTTAGATGTTTGTAGCTATTCTAGATCTGGTGGTGGAGTTGTGGTGGAAAAAATACCTTTTCTTTTCTCATAGAAATTTCCCTAAGTGTCAGATTTGTGTTTTGGGTGTTTTGGACCAAACCTTTAGGACAATGGTGTGCAAGAATTGGGATTCTTCATGGGTGAAGAAATTGAGGTTTTGATCCTTCCCGAGGGTATTGTTTCACCAAGGAATGAAGGGTAGGTTGTTGGTTGAGGGGAGGTGGAACTAGACAAAGGTGGGAATTTATCTAAGGGGTTAATGGAGTAGTCAAAGGGGGAGGTAAGGAAATCTAGGAAGATGTGTTAAACTGAGGGTCTCTTCTGTGAAACTAGTGCTAGAATATGACATACAAGTGAATGAGGTCATATCAATTACTTCATTGACCCTGATTGGTAGATTCTTTGGGAACATGATAGATGAAAAACCATTTCGAGAGTGGATGTCAAAAACTTGGGAGGTTTTCATTGGATACTAAACATCTTTTTTTCTTTTATCAGTAGGGTGGATGGGGTTTCCTTTCCGTTCATCAAGGTATTTGGAGACGGTTGTATGGAGGTGCTGGAAATGGGACTCAACCCCACTATTTTTGAAATGATGGACACATTTCTTCGATTCTAGAGGGACAGGGTATATCCCACACCAATTTGGCTTAGGTTACCTAGTCTCCCAGTGGATTTTTGGTCAGTTGATATCTTCAAGGCGATTGGCAATTCACTGGGAATTTTTTTGGAAGTAGACTGGTTGTATGTTAGTGGAAAAGGATTTGATAGGAATTGATCTTTGAGAAGGGTTGGAGGTGGAGATTACCCCTTAGAAGGGAGACAAATCTCTAGTGTAGAGTCTATACTATCAATGAATTCATTTTTGATGTCTAAGATGTCATAAATAAGGGCATTTAATTGGTGCCTAGTTGTAGACTGTGAATTGCCTTTTAAGAATTGGGGTTGGGTTTGAAAGGAGAGTAGTGGTCCAACTATTTTTGAAGATATTCTAGATGCTTAGGTTTTGACTAGCTAACATGAGGATATTGGTAAATTGGGACTGTTGGAGTCCTTATTGGTCACTCAATATGAGTAAGCGATGAAAGAAAAATTACAAGCGAATACCGTGTTTGACAAGGAGGTAAAGGATCAAGCCACTTGTTTTGTTGAAGAAATGGAGCTCAGTCACACGACTACTACAGAGTCATGCCTTGGAAAGTCATTGAAAATCCTTCCCTTTCTAAAGTGGTCTGAACATAATTTGAGTACTTTGTGAGGGAATGCATGGGAGGGTGATCCTACTAGATTGCATGAGATTTCTTCTAAAGGGATAGAGGGTTTGGATTTAAAAGTTCCTTGGGGGACATATGGTCTTTCTTTAGGATCTCTACTAGAGGTTGATCAAGGCACTAGGGTCTTGGTTGCAAACCATTATTTAACTAGTGTTTGTACCCCAAAACCTGCTTTAGATTTTACTAAAGATTGAAGGATTTTGTCATCTAGACCATATAATCTTTGATTTAGGGTTCATATAGCTATAGAATGTGTGGATTATGATGGATGTCTAGCCACAATTTGAGCAAAGGGGAAAATTTATTATGTAGGGGTAGAAGGTCAAACATCTCCTTATCACAAGAAAAATAAGCCATTGAGGTGATGGAAGGAAAACAATCATTTTTACTTGGGATTCTTAGAGCATTCATAATCCCATCCTCCTTTCCCTCAGAATTTTTGTAACTTTAAATGCTAGAGGGTTAATCCATCCCACAAAAACATTGGCCTTGAAGAGACTGATACAAGTGTACAATATGGATATCATTATGTTACAAGAAACTCTGTGTGAAGGGAGAGAGTGGTAAATGAGTTGGGGAAACTGTTGGGGGGATGGGATTTCACTTGTTTGGATGCTAGAGGTAGGTCTGGAGGGTTGGTGATAGGTTGGAAATCTATGTTTTTCCAATGTACTAATTTTGTGGCTTTCTCCTCAGGTTTGGGAATTGCTCTATTTTCCTAGGTGTTAGGGATGGAATTGACATGCCCGAACATCTATGGTCCTTATCTTGTGAGATAATACTACTAGTTGAAGGCGTTGGGGATGCATTTGTTAAAGAAGCATTAGATCATTTTTAGGTGGTGACTCAAACTTCTCATTAGGTTGAGCTGATATTTGGAGGACACATGCCTAGGCTAACCATTTATATAATTTCTTCGCTAGAGGTTTTGAAGAAGTGGGGTTGATATATGAGGATTCCATAAAATTGAGCTGACTTAGAGGAATAAGCGAGTTGGGGAGGATATCATATCAAATATATTGGAAAGGGTTTTAATTTAAGAAGAGTTTGCAAATGATTAGTTGTTGACTAGGCAATGGGTTGGTTCATGGGAGGAATCTAAGCATAGCCCTATTCTATTGGAATTTAAAAAAGGAGGCCCTAAGCCATATAACTCTTTTAAACATAGTCTCAAATTTATGAAGGACTAGGATTTTGTCTCTATAATTAAAAAATATTGGATTCCATTCAATGATACTAGGAAACCTTATGTTACTTTACAATTTGCAGATAAATTCAAGTCAGTTAAGAAAGTGACTATTGGACGGGATGCTGGAAAGAGGAATAATGATGAGAAGGATCTCAATGCGATTGAACTCTAGTTACACAAATATTGTGAGGATGAGATGGTGGGTTTTGAAAGTGAGGAGGTTAAGGAGGTTTTCAATACTTTGGAACTCAAAAACAGAAAGGTTTTCGAATAAGAGAGGCTAAGGGGAGGTTCTAAAATATAGAGAGGTTGAGTGGGGCTAAAACAAAAGGCTCTCTGGATGGTCTATGGTGATGAAAATACAAAATTTTTCACCATTATGCAAATTGTAGAAGAAACGTTAACATAATTTGGAGGATGCAGAGTAGGGAGGGTGAAGAGGTAAACAACTTTGAAGATATATAGAAGTTGGGATTGAATCATTTTGGGGATTTATATAAGGAAGATACCAGAGCTACTATTACTAATGTGGTCAATATGACAACTTGCTTCCTCATCTTTGTCAATGACAGACCCAACGAGGTTACTATGGAAGAGGTGACTAAGGAAGTGCTACAACGAATTCTACACAGGTTCCAAAGAGACAAAATTCCAAGATCGAATGGATAGCTTGTTGAATTATTTTTGTGTTTTTATGATTTCATAGAGGATGAATTGATTGAGGACTCCAGAGTTAATGGAAAAGTATTTACAACCTTTAACTCAACCTTCATAGCTTTGATACCTAAAATAAAAACCTAGAGTCCTTTGAAGAATTTAGACCCATATCCCTTTGCAATTATATTTATAAAATAATTGCAAAAAATATCGCTAGAAGGGTTAAGATACAATTGTCTAATACCATCTCTCAGGAACAATTTGGGTTCTTAGTTGGAAGACAAATCCACGAGGCTATAGGAGTGGCAAAAGATATTCTTCACTATGTAAAATCCAAAAGAATACCAACCATGGTTATTAAAATTGACTTGTCAAAGGCATATGCCATAACTAGTTGGTTGTATCTTAGGTTGATGCCGAATCATGTTGGTTTCAGTTTGTGTTTTTCCAATTGGGTCACGAGTTGCATTACTTCTATTTATTTTGTTATTTTAATCGATGGTGCTACTATAGGATTTTACATAGAGGGTTAATATAGGGATGTCCCCTGTCACCCCTACTCTTTATTATTATGATAGAAGGACTGAGTAGGGATTTGAATGAGGCTAAAAGTATAAGGAGCTCTAATGGTATCAGAATGGGGAAAACCATGTATCCAACTCACCTTTTTTGTTGTTGATGATATAATCAAATTTTGTGATGGATATAGGAGGGAAACATGTAATTCAAGGAGATCATGGATCTTTATTACTTGGCTACTAGCATGATGATAAATTTGGAAAAATCCGCTATTTCCTTTTGGAGTATATCAAATGAAGAGAAAAGGTTCTATGTTGAGCAATTTCCTTATCAATAGGTGGATCCACAAAATGGTTTGCAGTACATTGGATTTAAGATCGAGCGAAATGAATACGGTAAGAGGAATTGGGCATAACTCATTGCAAAATTTGAAAAAAGATTGTCAATTTAGTGTTTTAGATGGATATCAAGGTTGGGGGGGGGGGTTAATGTTGGTAAATTTAGTGTTATAATCCATCCCATTTTACTAGATGTCATTATCCTTCATCCCCAAAGAGATACTTGATAAGCTTAGGAAAATTAGCGTCAAGTTCTTATGGACACACAAAAGGGAAAATAAAGGTACCCTGCTTGTTAAATGGGACATATTGACTATACCAAAGGACTTAGGTGGGTGGGGATTGAAAAACCCTCATATTTTTGCTAAAACATGGGAAACAAAAGATTTGTGGAGACTTATTGTGAGTAGCAGATTATGGAGCAAGGTAATTATCTAGAAATATATAAACTTGGCTTCATTGGAGGAGTGGATTCATAACCTAATAAAAAAGTATAAGAATGGTTCTCTTATCTAGAAGGATATTGTTTTATCCTTTCCAATAGTTGGTAGGTGGCTTGTCTAGAAAGTGGGGGATGGTCATAATGTCATAGTGGGGGAAGACTCGTGGGTAGGTTGTGGTGAAGGGTTCAAACTTCCAAAAAATGTTCTTTTGTTCTTGAGAGGGAGACACATATTCTACCTTTAAGAAGCTATTGATCCAATTATTACCTCAATTTAGATTCAATAATGTAGGACTACTTCGTATCTAGGTTTGGTAGGGAAAGAGGTAGTCACCTGGGTTGGGTATATTAGAAGTTTAAAAGCAAGTCATGTGAGGATAAGAGATGCACCTGATGAAATACCGTCGTCTAATAATCCTAGACCAAGTGACTATACTCCCCAACTAGGATACAAATCCATTTGTGCCACTAAAGGGGAGTCAAAGTGGTGGTGGAAGTTGATATGGAAGTTGAAATGCCCTTTAAATGCATTTTTTTTTCTATGGCTCGTCATATATAATAATGTATCAACCTGAGATAATTTATAGAAAGGGAGGAGATGTGGGCCTAGCAGATGTCCTTGGTGTTTTTGTTTTGATGAATTTTTCAACCATATTTTTCCAAAATGTGAATATGTAGGCCAAGTTTATAAAGAAATGGAAATCTTGACAGGCCAAAAATTGGTTCGGAGAAGGGACAATGTTGAGAATTATCTACAAATATGGATGATGAATCAAGATAATGATGGTGTTAAATCCCTACCTATCATTCAATATATTGATAGTGTTAAATCCATACCTGTCATTGTTCTATGTGGTGTTTGGTTGGCTATAAATTCTTTCAAATTTGAAGGAAGATACATCATAACTTTTCTATTAGCTACTCAAAGCTTCATTATTTTGAAAATTTTCCCCTAGGAAAAATCGGTAAATACCCAAAGGAAAATTACAGAGGAGTTAGTTGGTAGATCTGGGAGTTGGTTATATTTTAATGGGGCAACACAAGGGAGTCCTCCGGTATTCAGTATGGGTGGTATTACCTATATCTATAAGTTTCATACTATGAAGTTCAAGTTTGGCTTGGGACTTGGAACAAACAATTTTACTAAGATTATGGATTTAAAATTATCCTTGATCTTAGCAGTAGAAAATGGGGTCTCTCTCTTCCAAGTCTTTGGGGACTCAATGTTGGTGATTAAATGGTTATCTAGGGAATACCATTTTGGAAAATTTCTACCACAACCAATGTATGAAGAAACTAAAGCTCTAAAATATCTTTCTAGTGATGTATCTAGTCAACATGTCTATAGACAAAGAAACCATATAGTTGATGAAATATCAAAATTTGGAACACAATTGAACCTTGGTAAATGTATGTTAATCGAAGAATAAAACATGCACATCCAGGAATCAAAGCACACTCCTTTTCTTTTAACTATGATGGAAGGTCTATAGTTTTTTTAATTTAGATGGATGATTGTTTATAAGTTTTCTTTGTGTTTACCGTAAGGCATATAACTTGTTTACCTTGAGATGAAAAGTAGAGGATTCAAATGGAGGATCATAGGGTAAGAAAAAAAAAATGGGGCTTATAACAAATTTTAATTTTTGAGTAGTGTTACATTTTGGTTAAAACCAAGGATCATTAGGGAGGCTCAATTTTATTTTATTTTATTTATAGCCAAGACAAAAATAGATGGGTGTTTAAACTACTCTGTAAAATATTTTTGGAAATGTTGTTACAACATTTGTGGAATGTAATCCCTATATTGTTAATGGAATTACAATTTATTTTTTGTGAAAAAAATGTAATTCCATTTCATTTCTCATATCAAATTCGAAATTCAAAACAAAATGTAACACATCTTGAAATATAGTTTTATTTCCTACATCATGTCTTAATATCATATTATTTGTGATACGATTTTACACAAATGGAAAGAAACATATCAATTTTTAAGTATGTTCAACATATTAGTGTACATTTTTCTGGATAACCCGTGTTAGATCTTTAATGTTTTTTTTTATCCAATCTTTACTATTTAGTTCTTCAATTATTTTTTGTAGACCAGATAATATTAGTATTAATATGTCACATAATAAGTACATACAACATTGGATGTGTCCTGCCATCTAGGAAACCATGACCACATCAGTTCAAAAACACCATTGTTTTTGCTTCACAAAAATCTCGATAGTTTTTTAAAGTATCTATAAGCCTATACTTGTATTTAACTATCCTATTGATATAAGAAAAAAGAGCATATAACATGTGTTTGAGGAGGATATTGTTGCTTCTCCTCTCTCCTTACAAAGATAAACATATGGGTTTAACCTTGTAGCTCATGTCCCTAATTCTGCTAATAAAATTTGTCCATTTGAACATCAATTTCATCATCTAGCAGAATAAGAATTTAGGGAGTACCTGTAGAAGTTGGCAATTGGTATATTTCCTACATTGAGTTGTTCTGGGTCTTTGAATAACTATTGACTGTGATCTCGATATTAAAAACCTCTCTACATAAGGCATACAAATTTTGGTCCATCACATTCAACTTTTTCATAATGGCTTGTTGTTGATTGCCTTTCTCCTCCACCACTTGAGCAATGGAGGCCTTATTCTACCAATAGAGATCAATAAATGTGGAAATCTTGGTATCTCTTTTTTTGAAATAACCAAAGTCTGGGACCCATTATTTAAACTTAGCTTCTAGCTATTCCTCGAAAAGTTTTCATCTTTTCCGCTTGATGTCTTCCTCCATGTTAGCCACCTCAGTTTGGTTTCTATAGGGAATTGACAGTGGAAATCCATAACCATTCTCATGGTGTTCATTTAGGCTCTAGTGATGCACCGAGGTGTTTCCAGGGAAGGGGATAACTTGACAGTGTATGAAGTACCTCTGTTGAGCCCGCATTTTCTACACTCAAGGTTAGACTCTTTACTTGTAGTCCTCATTGGGGGGAGCTCACACTTGATATAAGGTATAGAGGGCCAACTGAAAGGTGGAGGAACCGAGGCACATAGGATTTGTGGATAATGAATAGGGGTATTCTTGTATGAAGGCATTTCCACTTAAAATTGAGTGGGCGAACCTTCAAAAGGGTTTTTGGAAGTCCACAGTGAGTCAAGAAATGGGTCATATTTTGGGAATTAAAATGAAGTTGCGAGAAAAACTGGAGGATATGATACCAAAAATGACATAAAATGATTGATTTATCCCAAATATACACCCATGCAATGACCACAAATAACTTAGTTCTCAAGAGCTAGGGGTGGATGGGTATAGAAAGAACCAAAGACAACATTGGTGAGGTTTGATTAGGTAGAGGGATAGAGGGTAGGCTAGATACCTTGGGAAAGAAAAAGAAAATTGCTAGATAATCCACCCAACTCTCACTCCAGATTGCTTTCAAACTTCTAGATTCCCTGTAATACGAACCAGATTTCAGAGTAGTGAAAACAAGGATACTCATGCTAGACCATGAGTCCCTAGATAATTACAAAATCTAGGACCAATTTCTTATGAGTTGTCATCCTTATTTACTAATGATGTGTTTTCATTATCCAATGATGAGTTGTCAATGAAATCTATATCTAGAGGTGGTCAAATACATGTACTATAAATTGATATCATGAGATGAATACAAGTGTTGAGAATGGATTTAAGCATTTTTTGCCAAGTTCTTGTCTTGCGTTCTATTTCTTAAAATGGTATCAAAGGGATAACCATAATAAAATCACTTTTTAATCTCCTTGTCCTAAACCTATCTTGAAATTGGAAGAAGGGGGTCTAAGGACATTTATTATTGTGTATGGTGGATGACTTATTTGATTGCTTGATGGTGTCTTGTGTCTACTTTTGAAACATTGTATTCACACTTGAAACTTGCTATTTAAACATCTACATTAACCATACACACATGGAGTAAATAGGCATAAGAATTTGATCATTCAAAGCATATTTAAGCAATCTCATTGTCAATCACATCATCATTCAAGGAAAATAAAAACCAATCATATTGTACCAATACCTAACTACACAAGGAGGCCTCATTCAATATTTCAAATGGATTGAAGTCAAGAATTATTAGAGTTACTGAACACTCTAATACTCATTGTTAAAGACAATAAAATCACAATCCATAAAGAAAATCTTCAATCTATTCCAAATTGTTTGCAATTTTTGCAAGCCAAAGTTGAACTTCGTCAGACTTAGTCATAACTCCAAGATGATGAAATACAACTCAAGAATCAACAACTTCTACAACATTCTAAACTACTCTTTTTTCAAAACAATCCCTTATTCGAATTCGATGTCCATCAATTTTGAATTCCTTATTCCAATTAGTAGTTAGCACATGATCAAAACAATGATGTGATTACAGATGAATATTCAAATAAAGTTGAAGTTATAAATGAACCTGAATTTCAAGAGTTCACTAATGAAAACCTATCAATGGTGTAACAACATGCAGTAAATCAACTTCTGTAGATACAAAATCATGTTTCCAAGCCTATAATCATACCTTGGGAAGAAATCCACAACAACAAACAGATAATAGACTCATATGTGATAAGGAAGTTACCTTTCATATTCCCAACTATTCTAGATCAATCCACTTCCAAATTGTAGGATTCCTTTAAGGAGACTCCACTTCACCTGCTGTTGTTAAACATCATAATGATAAATTCCAACATTGCCATAAAATTAGTCACATGGAGAATTAGTGTTTTTATCTCCATCCACGTCTTCATTGTGAAAAGACAAATCATCATGTAGATAAATGTAAAAGGATGAAGAAGAAAGATATAAAGAAAACAATTCATTGTGGTTGGATAAGTTCTTGGTAATGGAATCAACAAGTCAAGAAGTTGCATAATTCTTATTTTCAAGTTCAGAAACAGGTAAAGGCCTATTTGCATGGAGAAATCACAAAAGCAGAAGGATTTCAAAAAATTGTTCCAACTAAAGATTTTGGGCATGATTGGGGCCCAATTCTACATGTCTTTTGAATTAAAAGATAATTCAAGATAATGGTACTCTCTAAATCTCAAGGAGAGGAGTACATTGATGAAAATCAAAATGGTTAGTGGTCAACCACAACCATTAGATACATGGTATCAAGAAAAAATGGTTAGGGGTCAACCAAAACCACCACATTAATCAAGTCACAATGGTTAGTGGTCAACCAAAAACCACTAGATACAATGATGAATCATTGAAGAACAAAATAATCCAAAAGCTCAAGCTTGGATCCCTTAAAAAATGTTCTCACCTTACACCTGACAAAGGTTGATGCGAATGATGATAGTTGGGCTTCAAGTTTCAAAGTACTATTGTTAAGCCCTAGACAAAGCCCCATAGTATGTATAAAACCCCTTATTATTCCCTAGATATTGAATTATTACATTTCTAACAGTCATAACTTATTCCTAGAGTATCCAATCTGAGTGAGACCAGAAGCATCCGTGGTTAGACAAGTGTTGAGGAAAACACTTGTTTGAAGGGGACAAGCATGTTAAGCCCTAGATAAAGCCCCATGATATGTATAAAACCCCGTATTATTCCCTAGATATTGAATTATTACATTTCTAGTAGGTTGTCTGAAACCCTTCTTTGCAGCCTTTCATTGTAATTGTAACCCTTTGTCTCCTATATATATATATATATATATATCAAGGAGATCTAGTATTAGGATCATCTTATCTCATCTCATATTGTGTTATGAAGTTTATATACTGTAAAGGAGGTTTCCCCCTCGAAGTGAACTGAATTTATTGGTTTCTTATCATTTTTAAGGCATTGGGTCATAAAAACTATCAATCACAAAAATCAATCAACATTTGGGAATTCTAGTATGACAAATGGTCTTTTCAACTATTCACTGAGATGTTGTTTGACAATTAATTGTGTATAAATTTAGAGATCACTTCAACGATTTTATTTTTTCACTGATAGCAGGATGGAAATCATATTTGTTCATTGATAGCATAACGACGATCCTATTTTTTCACCAAATAATAAAAGATGTTGGTTTCTTCTAGCCAAATTACTTGGCAAATGATCAAGTAAATAGGGAATGTTCAAACATGATAGTCATTCACTTACATATATTTTACTCTCTTTCAAAGTCCATTTTAGATGAACCATTAAACATCTAGATTTGGTGTTTTTTCAAGCATATCTTCATCGAAGCTCAGTTTAGAAGCTTCAGAATGAAGATTAAAGATGATACCAGTGCACACACTAGTTCATGTAGCCTTATTGGTATTATTATTCAAACTTGTGATTGAGGGGGGGAATGTTAGACGGTCAGTCCTTAGACAATCACAAAGTTCAAGACCACCTTCTTATGAGTTTCCTTCCTTATCTATTGATCACGAGGTGTTGTCATTATCCATTGATGAGTTTTCAGTGAGATATAGATATAGAGGTGGTCAAATACCTGTACTATAAATTGATATCACGAGACGAATACAAATGTTGAGAATGTCTTTAAGCCTTTTCTGCCAAGATCTTGTCTTGTGTTTTATGTCTTAACAACTTAGAAATATAATACTGTAAAGGAGAAACCAATATACTAACTAGTAGAGTTGTAATAAAAAAATAGGTGCCAAGCCTAGGACCAAATCCAACACCCTCGTAATAGTTAGAGTCTCTTTCTACTGCCACAAACTATGTATCTTTGGATAGGAAGTTTTCTGTAAAAAAATGAACCCTGGTTTTTCCATAATGGCACACATACTTGTAATCCTGCTCAAATAATTCCTAAAACTATCATTTGGACGGATTAATCTTGTAATGAAACCTTCCATCCTTCTTCTTCCTCGATGCCTTCTCATGATGTTAACACATAAACATATTGACCGGGATCCTCCAAGCACGTGGGGGGTGTCCTGGTACCAGTGTCTATCATCCCATCCAAGTGTTTGTTTTCTTGGTTGTTGAGTTTATGACAACCTTCTCTTAGTTGATAAGGGACTGTGGTGCCATGGGGTAGTAGTATCTCCTAGTTTTCTATGTTCACTCCTTCATTATCTAGTTTGCATGCTAGGCCATTGTATTTCCTTCATATTTGGGAGGGGATGATGGTTGAGATAGAGTTGTAAAGCTATGAGACTTGCATAAATCCTATAGAGAAACACCAATTATGAGAAACTTTGTTTGGCTTGGAGCCATGGAGGATTTTGGATAGAGCTTGGATAATTATTGTGGATTCTCCGTCAATGATGAGGTTGTTAAATCTGTGTGGGAGAACCAGTTGCATTCCATTCAATATGATAGAAATCTCAACTACATTGTTGGTGTTTTTACCTATATGGAAGGAAAATATAGAAAAAGATGGATTCTAAAGAATCCTTGAACACCCCTCTTGCTCTTGTTGGTCCTGGATTGCCTTTGGAAGCCTTCTCAAAGTTAACCTTGATGAAATGAGTTGGGATTTTGGACTATGTCTCTAGGGAATGATCTTTAGGATTAGGTTTGATCCTGACAGATGAAAGAGGACCTTGCTCAAAATGAGAGTATGAGAAAATGATTCTTGTCTTGGGGGTGTTTGGCTTCCTCTAGCCAGAGACATATCTAATTGACTCTCAAATGGTCACTAGAATATTGTTCTAAGTGTCTTCATCACTCCCTTGTTGTAGATTTAAGAGTCGATGGTTGTGCTCTTTCCAAACTATCCATAGTAAAAAACCAAGGAATAGGTCCTAGTTTCTATTTAGGTTTGGATTGTCATATGACAAGGATCTCCAGTTTTCCAGAGTTTGCATGATGTTATCTCTTAGACTATTTGATTGTGTGAAGAGTGTAGCACCTTTGTTCCATACTAAATTCACCTCTGGGCATCCATTGAATAAATGTTTTGATGTTTCTCCTTTGGATTTGCACATGTAGCAAAGGGAAGGACCTTCAAATCCTATTTTGATTGGTTTGTCCCAAGTTCATGTTTTCTTTCTTGTCAAGATCCATATAAAGGTTGATATATTAGGCCATAACTCTAGGTTCTAGATCTTTTTCTAGATGAAATTTTTACCCAAGCTGTCATTCTTGGATTCCATGTCATCTGCATGCTTGACTATGAAGTTACCGTCTCCATGTGGACCCCATATTAAAATGTCTGGGCCTATGTTGTAGCTAATTTTTTCTATCTTTTAGGTTCTCATTTTGACTCTTACCTACTTCTATAGTCATTCTTGTCAGAAATCCTTCCCCAGATATCTAGACTCAATATGAGCAGGGTTAAGGATCAATGGTTTCCTTCAAGTACCGATGGACAAAGCTCCAACCTAGGGAAAGGAGCATGGTTCTGGCTTGTTGGATAGGTGTTTGGGATGCTAGTTTAGTCTCCTTTTAATGAGTGGCATCCCATAAAATAGTAGAGGTTTTTGCTCAAATTCCCTAGAAGCAATGATCCTGGACTAAGGATCTGCTTTTCTAGGCATTATTCTAGATGAATGATCCTAGGCATGAGCCCTACATGTAGATACAAGCATCCTCAACAATGTTTCTAGCATACCTCACCTTCCATATTTTTCTCCACATGTCTTCCTTACCCTTAATCCATCTCCACCATGTTTTGGATGCAAGTGCTTTACTCATGAGGAGAGGGTATTTGATGCCCAACCCAGTTGCCCACTTAGGGAGACATATAATATCCTAGGTTACCAAAGCCTATTTTCTCTCTTTTATGGGCCATCCCTAAAGGGATCCCTTTGAAGGGTTAAGATAACTTTTATGATTTTGGATGGTGCAACCAAGATCCAAAAGAGGTAAAGGGGCATGGATTGAAGAAACAACTTGATGAGGGTGATTTTTCCAAGGAGAGTCAGAAATCTAAAGGTGCAACTACTTATCTTAGCTTCAAGTTTGGAAATAAGATCCTCCCAAGATGAATTTATCATAGAATTATGAAGTAGGGGTGCACCTAGATATTTGGAGGGGAGGGATTCCCTTTGGAAACCAAGAATCATAGTGATATTTTGTTGAATGTTTAGTAGAGTATCAAAGAAAAAATTAGGGATTTTATTTGGTTGATCATGGCTCTTAAGGAGAGCATGAAGTTGTCCAGAATTAGCTTGATGGTCTTAGATTTGTGAACTGTAGAGGCCCCCATGAGCAAGGTATCATTTACAAATTGTTCCAAAATTGATTGACTATAGCACCAACACCATTAGGAAATTGAGGTTCGTAGGTTGAAAGCTGCCATCCTTCTTTTTCGGAAGAGACAGATCTGTCCTACTTCCTAAAAAAAGAACCCGAACCCTATCTTTGGTGGGAATGGGGATTAGAGTTTTGGTAAAGCTTACCCCCTTGATATTGCTAGAGCTTAGGGATAACTTCAAATTCCTTCCAAGTCCTTCTATGACTAGGATGTAAAGAAAGGGGGATAATGGATCACCTTGTTTGATTCCTTGAGAAGGGTTTAAGGTAGCTGAGGGAGATCCATTGAACATGATCAAGAAAAATGTTGTGAAAACTAGTTGACCCAAGAGATCCACTCATGACATGATCTAAAGGGAGAAAACACTTGCTAGAGGAAGTCCCAACTTAGTCTATTATATGCCTTAGACATGTCAAGTTTAATTAACATCCTCGATACTGACTTGTTGGTTATCAGAGAGTGGATATTTTTATGAGAAACAATAATTCCATACAATATTTGTATTCCTTCAATGTAACCTCCTTGTTCTTGAGAGATCATCTTAGCCATGATGGGTTTCAATATATTGGCTATGACATTGGTAATGATATTGTAAATGAAATTATGGAGGGAGATAGGATGGAAATTATCAACCATGTTATCATTATGGTCTTTAGGGATTAGAGTGAGGAATGCTGAGTTGAAATCCTAGAGAATTTTCTCTGATACTTTGGTTTCCTCCACTACTTAGCAAACCTATCTTCCCACCACTGACTAGTAAGATTGAAATAAAATGTAGTGACACCATTTGGGTATAGATATTTTCCTAAGACCATGTTCTTTATCATCTAAGTGACTTCCTCAAAGGATATTGGTCAAATCAAAATTAAGTTTTTCTCATGGGAAATGAGGGGGGGGGGGATGCAACTTGTGATGGTTTGAATAACTACTTGTCTATTCTTTGGTATTTTAGTTAACACTTGAAGACAATGGATATTAAGATCTTGTTCGATCCCCTCATGCTTTTCTATCTTGTCCCCTGAAGCTATCCTTAGAGTAATGATTCGATTGTGATTCCTTTTGTTGATCATTGAGCTGTGGAAAAAATTGGTGTTCTTGTCTCCTTTTTTGAGCCATTGAATTTTGGATTTTTGTTTCCAAAGGATTTCTTCCTTCTTTGCTCGAATGTTGATTTCCTTTTGGAGGTAATTCTCTTGGGATGCATGTTCCTCCATTCTTCCCTCTTGAATGATGATGGCCTATAGTTTTTCCATTTTCTTTTCCAGCTTATTTTGATCTTAAAAGATGTTTTGAAATACCTTTTTGTTCCTTGTTTTGATATTTTTCTTGAATTATTTCAAATTTTATGGAAATTGGTACATCCTTGATCCTAGAGTAGATCCCACTCCCATCCACCATGTTCTTTTGTTCTGCATGAAATATATATGGTCAAGCCAAAAAATTTCAAATCTAAAAGGCTTCAATTTGGGGATGAAAGAGTTGTTCCAAGAAAGGATTACTAGCTAGTGGTTTAGAACCCGAGAAGGGTAGGATTTCTGTTGAAATGGATGTTTTCTTCTAAAAGAGGGATTTTGAAAACAGAAACCATTCCATCCTCATGGCGATATGGTGAAATCCTCCCATTATATTATTCCGTGTGTGACTCCCATGCTTGTTTGGATGTCCACCATCCTCAATTTCTCAATGGTTTCCTTAAAGGCTAAGATATCAACATCTAGTTTTCATTGACCTCCCCTCTTATCTTGTAAGGATATGATCATGTTGAAATATCCACCGAGAATTCATGGTTTCCCTTGGATGAGTTTTTCTAAAGTTTGTAAGGAATATAGGAATGAATTTTTGAGTGTTGGATTAGATGGGCCATAAGCATTAGTGATGACCCTTTGGTCCCAAGATCCAATCACTTTGTAGCTAGCCAAGATGAAGCTGCTTTTTTCCAGTCTATTCTCGAAAGTGACTTGGCTTCGGTCCTAAAGTAAATCTAGTCCACCACCAATCTAGTAGCATCCACTACTAAGATCTCACTTTCTTTACAACAATTTTTTAGCTATAATGAACATGGTATCTTGGTCACATTTAGTCTCTTAAAGCATTAATATTACGGGTTTTTCCTGTGCAATTAACTTCTTACTAGGGATATTGAGTCCTCTTATGTTCCAAGAGAAAATTTTAATTTTAAACTTTTGGTTGGGAAGAGAAGTACTTATTTGGGAGCCCTATGGCTTGGCCTGAATCTACTAGAAGAGCTCCAATTTCCACAAACTTTTGTTTTGTTGTTTTTTGACCCCATTTCTTCTCCTCCGCAGTCAATTTTTTTGGGTATTTAAGGGGTGTGGTTCAGATGTCCAATCCTCTTAGTAAGTTATGACTTTGAGATGCACTTCCAATCTTCATTTTCCCCTTTCTTAAGTCTTTTTGGAGTGGAATTTCTAGAACAATATAAAGGTGTTGTTATCTATGCTTAGTTATTAAAGTTAGTAGGTCAATTTCCAATTGTTATATGCTTATGTTTTGTTCTAAACTATATTCCTCTAAATATTGGTAGTTTTCTTCCTCTGTACCCATGTATTGATCATATATTTTGGCATCCTTAGTGCTTGGGCTAGAACCTTGTGTGCCTGTATTTTTATGTTTTTGGTCTTCCAAGATGGTATTTGATTTGCCGTCCTTTTCCTTGCTAACCTTAGATGATTCCCCTTTCTAGGGCATGTTCACCTCTGCAGGGGGTAGAACTGGAATATGTTGGTGTCTATAATGTGATTGGTAGGGGTCCAATTGATGGTTTTCTTTCCTGATTTGAGTTTGTTGGGGTCCTTAGTGAAGCCCTCTTTATTTGTATCATCTTTACCCTTGTTTGTGTTTGTCAGTAGATTTTGTGGAAAACATTTGAATATATGTCCATGCTTTTGGAAATTGTGGCATCGAAAGGGTATGTGTTCATAGTCCAAAGTCTAGATCCATTCCAAGTCTTGAAATTTTATGCTTATTGACTCTGATAGGGATCCTGAGACATCCACAAATACATAATGTATCGATGCATATGAGGTGTATCTACCATTCTTTGTGACTTATGAATTTTTGACAAATGATCCGAGAGTGTTATATATATACACAATGTTTCAATGCATATGAGGTGTATCTACCATGCTTTATGACTTTTGAAATTTTGACAAATTATCCGAGAGTGTTACCTATTCACTCTAGGGTTTCCTTCTCCCAAAGTTCTTATGGAATGGAGTACATGCGAATCCAGATGTGGGATTTGGTGAATTCCTCCTTCTTAGGAATAAATCTTTCTGTCCAGTAATGCAGATGAAAACCTATTGAATTGAAGAAATATGGGCCTTCTTCAAAGATAGTTTGTCTATCCTTAATACAAGAAAATAATAGCCTTGAAGAATCCCTTTGGAACTCAATTTTAGATCTATTTGGCCCTTGGGTTTCTATCGAGATTTAACCCAAACCACTAGCGCTTTCACAGAGGAACAAACACCCATGAATTTACCTATAATTGCATGGTATTTCATATATTGAATATAGTTACCAATACTAGGGGATGTGACTTCATAACTTAGATTCTCTTTGGTTTTGTCTAAGAAATAATTTTAAAGCTTGGTGTCTTTGAATTTTTTTTCTCTTTCTCGTCCATGTTAGATTCAATCCCCTCCATTGGATCCTTTCCTACCTCGCCCATATTAGATGTTGGCTAGATTGATTTTTCTTGACCCGTGATTGCCTCTTTGAACGAGAAGTTTTCTGGTCTGAGCTCTGAAGGTAGTGCCATTATGTAAGGTATGATTCTACGACTACCAGTTGAAGAGCTCTGTACTATACTCTGAGACTCATTTTTACCTAACCCTATCTCTACAGTGACCATTCATCCCCCCCCTCAAAGTGATTTCCCATTTAGTTCTTCGATTTAATTTATGAAACTATGATTAATTAAATTTGGCTTTGTCTTGCATATATTACTTCGTTATTTTATTTTGTTCTTTATTATTCATCTTATGTTATTTTTATTTAATTTAATTTATAATTCTTATTTGATGTTATTAATTCTAATTAAATTTGACAATTTATCCCTTAGAGAATTATTGTATTATTTTTAATTTATTTCATTGATCATTTTAGAGTCAAATCTTACCTACTCTCCCATATTTTAATATATATATATTTTTCCAAGGACTACTCTCCCATAGTGTAGTAACTTATAGTTCATTACACAATGATCAACTTTTATTCTTCAAACTCTATAAATTCCATGTGATGACTTAATTTTTTAAATTTGTTGCCCCTAACGATGGATGTAGTGTTCATTCAAAATGTTGGGAACGTTTCAAAAATCTAACATAGTGTTAGAATACACTTGGATGGATATCAATGTGGAATACCTTTTATGAATATGAAATACATATAATTACATGATCTCGACCTTTGGATTCATCTTCCAAGAGGTATCTTGGATTCTTGATGACAATTCCTATTCACTTGACTTTTCATATTCCTTCTCAAGTGAATAATACCATACCCCTAATTGATTATGTTTCCAAAATCCTCCACCCTCTCCCCCCCCCNNCACCTTAATTCGAATGGGTGTACGTGAGTCCAACCAGAGAGATGAAATATAGAAATGGACAACTACCAATGGCTGAATGTGATATCCAAATCTAGTGGTTTTGGCTAGCAGAAGTTGATGTCTTCCACTAAATGGTGGTGGTGGTTTAAGGAAGACCACAAACCAAATGGACAACATAAGCTAATGTATTCTACTAAATGGAGGTTTAATATGGACACAAACTATTGTCTAGTATAAGTTGTATGTATTCTACTAAATGGAGGTCTAAGATGACCACAAAATGTTGTCTAACCGAAGTTGTAAGTATTCTACTAAATGGAGGTTTAAGATGACCACAAAATTCTGTTGAGTAGAAGTTGTAAGTATTCTACTAAGGTGGTTTAAGGAAGACCACAAACCAAATGACGTAGATGGAGTATGACTTTGAATTTGGCTCACTTTTTCTTGCTCGATTGATAGGACTTCGAAACTTGAAGCTTGAATGTCAATCACTAATATTATCCCCCCTTGTTAGGTACAAGGTGAGAAGATGAAAATATTTCCATTAAAAGATGTATCAATACTTGTGAATGGATTCTTCAATATGACTGATATATCTTCTTGATTTTTGATGACCATTGCCAAGAAGTGATCCACCCATAGTGATTATTTAATCTTGCATATTTCTTTCATTTGGAACATCTATCTAAAGGATGATTATGCTTTCCACAATTCTCACAAGGATGAATATCAAAACACTAATCCTCCATATGGCCAACTTGATGACAATGTTGACATTTAGGAATATACTCTTTAATTGGAGCAGGTAAATATTAAATTTCTTGAAGGAATCCATCACTTTGGAATTGGATTGGTTTGGTATAATCCAAAATATGAAAGGCAACTTACTTTTCATATCTGATACTTGTTCCATGCTTATTGTCTCTTATTTATTCCTAAGGTCTAATGACTGGCTTAGAAAGAGAAAGTTGAACTTGTTCATGAACAACTTCATCTTCATCCACACTTTTATTTGAAGTTGGCTCATTGATTTGATCATGCACTATTTCTTGATCTGAATCATCATCATCATCATCGAAAAGAGGGTTGTCTCGAATAAGGACTAGTTCACAATGTTGAAGATTATTTTGTTGAAGTTGATCATGAAGAAATTGAGTCTGAATTTGAAGTAATTCTATTTTGGCTTATGAAGATTGAAAACAAGTCAGGAAAAATTGAAGAGTTTCTTTGTTAATTGTAACCATATTGTCAATAATAAAGAGTATTAGAGTATTCAATAACTCTAATAGTTCATCAATTTGATCCATCTAAAGGCTGACAATCAGAGTCTACAATTCAAACTCAACAAATGAAGGGTGTTGACTTCTACTGAAAATGCACCCATTTACAATGTAATTAAATTTTAATTCAAAAAGTACAAGTAAAATTACAAAAAGACTATTTGCAAGTTACCATTGTTCTTGATTATGGAGTTGAATTGATCTTCAGGATTGAATGTTTCATCTCTCTTTCTCCAAAGAACCACTAACTTCTTGGTCTTCTTTCCAAAATTTGATCAGTGGAATACAATGAATATTCCCCCCCACAAAAGTGAAATATTCAAGATTGCAAAATGAATTCAATATTTAAGCACGATGAGATCCGTAAACTTCGTCGATTCAAACAAAATATATCAAGAATTAAAATTCAATCTAAACAACAAGATTTGAGCTTGAAAAAGATTCAAGAATCTGAAACTTAATAGATAAAACCACAACCATGTGACAGATACCAAAAGACAAAACTACAAAATAATATTCATAAAATAGAAAATCTGCCCTTGGTCACGAAGATCCTAGATTTAGGCTCATCTTTAAAAGCATGAGACTGCCATTCTGGTACAGATTAGGGTTTTATTTTTCTCCTAAAAACTATTATAATAAATACAATGCCTATCAACAACAATTGTCTATTGGTCAAAACGATACATTCTTGGACGACCCACTCACTATTGGTCCAACATTTTGAGTGTTAAAGGCTTCTCAGTCATGTTGTTTTCATTCTCTATTGATAAGAAATACATACTGTGGTTTCTAGATTTGTTGTTTCTTCTTACACCCTTATAAAAGAATGTACACAAATCATGCTTGAAAAACTTTGTCTATGAGACAACTATGACCAAGTTCTCCTAACGTGAAGTCTCCAACAAATGACAGTAGGGAAACCCTTCAATCTACAACAAAACATGACAAAGGAAATCTCAAGACTTTATTCCTCTAAAACTCCTTATTATTTCTTATTCTTTGTAGAGTTCAAGTTTGGGCAGTGCTCTTCTCCAAAGATATGTAACTTATCTCCATTATATATCAAATATTATAAAATTGTCTAGGATATGACCTCCAATAAATAAATTTTGATCCCTGGGCAGAATGGTTATCCATGGAGGGAGCAATCTTGTGTGTAGTTGGCTAGCATTCTCCAACAAACTTGTTTGGATGACTCTCAATGAATTCCGTCATAGCTATCCTAGGAAACCTAATTATGGGCATTCCTTGGTTGTGTGACAAAGTGCTCGTTAGTGGGAAAGAAACACTTTTCCTTGCGAGTAAATTTTGTCCCATTCTCTACCAAAACCCTTCAATGGCAGCCACAAAAACTGAGGCAAAGGCTACAGAACAATATGATATTTGTTGCTTCTAATCACTCAACTCCATGACGTGTTTTCTAGAATGAGAGTTTAATATGTTCTAAATATTTTGTTCCTCCTTTAGCTGGGACTTAAACTTAACCCTCGATTTCTTTTCGTTGAGGGATTCCTTGGTCATAATCATGTGAAGGGAAGTGATTTGTTCGAAAAATTTTAAGAGCTTGTGATACATTTCTTACAAATCATCAACCATGACACAACAACAATAGAAAGGCACCATCATAAATATAGGAGGAATGATGTTGGTAACTTTCCAAGAGGTGGGAGATGGAAAACGAGTCGATCTACAAGTTCTTGGCATTCAACAGTGAGCCGAGTACATCGAGTACACAACTATCTGAACCTTGGAAAGAACACCTCCCGGGAAAATGGTGGAGATGGAATACGTTACATTGGAAGAAGTAACGTATGTGAAGATAAAATAGAGGGAGAATAAATAATCATTTACGGATGGAAGCAAAGTAATAGATATTGAGGCTTCCAAGTTGTGTGAGAGGAGACAGATCTCAGATATGACTGAAATTGGAAACTATTGATGGGTAAAGAGAAGAGGGGCATGGATGATAAATTGACATAAGGTCACACATGAGAGGGAGGAGAACCCAAGTCGAGGGTCACAAATGACGTCGACATTAATTAGCAAGGTAGACTAGTAGAGTAACGCTCATGACAATCTTGTAGGAAAATGGACATATTTGTAGGCAGAGAAATCGTTCCTAGACGAGGTATAAATTCAGCTATGGAAAACCACCATAGGGTAATTCAGGCCTAAAAACTATAGGCACTCTGATACCACTATTAGAATAGGCTTGGATGAAGATCAACATGAAATACCTTTTATTAATATGATACACATATAGATACATGATCTCAACCTTTGGATTCATCTTCCAAGATGTTTCTTGAAAAACTGATGATAGTTCCTATTCACTTGAATTTTCATATTCCTTCTTAAGTAAAGAATACCATAACCCTAACGAATAAGGTTTCCAACACATAGGTTATCGAGAAAATCTACACCTAATCAATTTTTATTATTGTTTTTCAAAATCTTAACATTTTTTTATTATTAAAACTCTCTTTAAGCCTTACACAACCCTAAAGTAATTGTTTAAAACCATTAAATATTAATGGTTTCTCATTTGTCCCCCTTTGACCATTAATATTTTATTAAATATCTAATCTTTCTTTTATATTGATTTCTCTCCTTAATTAATTTTTTTATCCATTCTTTATCATTTGGTTCTTCCATTTAATTATGATATTATTATTAATTAAATTTTACCTTGTCTAGCATTTATTACTTTATTATTTTATTTTGTTCTTTACTCTTCATCTTATTTTTTTCGTTTAATTTAATTTGGCATTGTCTAAACATTCTATATTTTGGTTCTTTTCGCTAGAATCTGACGACATAAATATGGACGAAATCATAATTTTTTGTTGTTTAAATTGCATTTTTGAATGCATAAATGGATTCAATGTGATGAAAAACTTCTCGAACATTCATATTATAAATACTTACTAATGACTAATACCACCAACTTCAACCCACAATCACAGAGTTTTCAACACTCTGTCACAATCAATATTCAACTGCTCGTTTGGCCTTGGATCAACATGGATATGCACTCAAGTTTTCCTTTTCTACAATGCTAAATTGCGCTTTGTCATAGATAACTCTACGCAGAATTACCACTACACGGATATACCTCTGCATCGAAGCATCAACGAACAATGTTGAGGAAATCCGTAGCAGACAATTCTGCACAAAATTCAACAACCAATGTGGGTGTGTCATAGGTTACTCTACACGCGAAATCCTGCAACAATACTAACTTGTCACATATCTTTACAGGGTGTTCCACTGTGCCAAATAGTGACTGTCTATTCCTACAAAGATAAATACTTAGGAAATATTCTTTTAAACATAATTTTAGAACTTAACTGAAATTAATTGTGCGTGGTCTTTTTTGCAATCTCATAAAATATTCACTCTGCTAAGATAACCTATACATATAGTTTAACAATTCAACCACACAATGCGACAAAATAAAAACACACATCGCGGAAACAACACACACTCTATTCTTTCTTTTTATCAATGAAGGAGTAAATTAACACATGAAAGATCTTTCCTTCCTGGTCTCTTGGACTTGTGTGATCCACACTTTTACATATTCAATATCACACGCTCGCTAACCTCTACCTCTTACAAAGCATTCAATATATCTTGATCCCTCAGATAACTCACAAACAAATGAATCCCGAGTTATCTTAACTAATTCCTAAACTATAGATCTGTTCCTAATATTTAGCAACAGACTTAACACCTATGGAAAACAACTCGATATCTAATCAAACAGATTCAACGAAAATGTCTTCTACAGACATTTTGTAATTTATTAGAAACATAATAAAATAAATTAGGGAAACAACTCCCTTGGTAAATGTTTGTGACCCATTAGGTCAATCTTAAGATTTACTACTAGATTCTCCTGCATCACTTACCCACTCAAATCTACATATCCAACAATTTCTCACCGGATTTCAGGCAAAATTAAATATAAAATATGCCCAGAAAAAGCCAAAACGTAGAACGTTTAGAATACAACATTTAACTTATGATATTTACTTCTTGTTTTAAACCATAGCTAGGAGATATATGTATTAAGCGAAATGTTGTAGTGAGGCTCACAAAAAAAGTACATCAAAAGTCTTCTTTAAGAAGTATTAAACAATAATTAAAGGAGAACAAACTACTATCCTATATCTACAGTTGAATAAGGCCGATGACCATTGCTTCTAGTAAAACTTGGTGGTATAAATTCTACAAAATGGCCTAAAAAATTAACTAGTTTAAAAAACATATAATCTTAAAAAAATGCATTTGAGATGGCTGCTTCATCTTGAGCTGCTTTGGTTGAATCCGAGTCCACTTTGACAATTTATGCATGTTATTGAGATTGTTTTCTTCATCTTAAAACCCTAATTTATGCATGCTATAGTAGCTAGTGAATAGTTTCATTTTCCTTGAGAGCCCCACATTCATAATTGATGGATTGAACCTGATTAATTGCCCTTGATTGTTCTCCTTTGGACAAGTTTATGACCATATTGTTGATCGTATTGCAGTCTTCTTCTGACACAAATATTTGGAACTTGAATTGAACCAAAGTACCCGTTATTGTGGCAATCTGTGAAGTTCCTGATTGTATTGCTCCCAAATTCTACCTATAGCCACCATAATAGAACTTTTATTTCCCTGGCCCACCTCCTGGTTTCGTCTATCTTGCTTTGTGGATCTATTGTGTATTCAGTGTTTGTGGTGATTATATTTGTACATCTATTCAAGTTCTTAACATCTTAACACCCTCTTGATTTCCCACAATTCTTTACAATCCATATAGTGACAAATATTGTGCAATACCTATTGTGAAATTAGAGCTCCAATGACATCATTCCACTTTGTTGTAAAGATGTCTAAAACCAAAGATTCAATTAGAGAGAGCTCTGAATTAAGACTCCAGAAACTGCATTGATGATACCACTGGAAATAAGGGGAAAGAGAAGACCCTCCCCTAAAGATATCAATGAAGATACCCTACATAAAAGTGAGAGACATATCCTTTTGGAATCGCAAGGGCTCTACCCTACCAAAATCAAACCCAAAAATTGAGTAGAGAGCACTTAGGAAAGAGAGATAACATTGTAGAATTCCAAAAGTATTCAAAAATTGAAATACTACCCTACTAGGGACAAGGGCCTATAATGGAACCTTAGTACACCAACCAACTACCCCAATCACATTGTTTTTGAGTGAAAGAGAGGAGAAAAAATTGGTCAGCTTACCAATGCTCAGGAGTAGAGGAAAAACTAAGTATCTTAACTAGTTCATCGATCCCAAACTCACTACACTTGAGCCTACACTCTTGTAATTCCACCTCGAATATTCATCTACCCCCACCATTATCTTGCAATGACGTCGAGGTATACCTCCCATGGATTCAAGTGCAATTGAGAGTGAATGCTATTTCATGTGAGTCGATGAAGACAATCCCTTCACATTAGTTATTCCATTGAACGATGGCATTTCCTTGTATGATGCCATGTGTGTAATTAAATGAAAGTGACTTGCCCTACCCTTCACATTAAACTATGGAATTGGATGGTGGCTAAGTTTTCCATTAACCATGATTTCCCCCATTTTCAGTAGCGTGGCTTGATTGATGCAATTGTCGGCAAGGGCATTGTGCTCTCGCAAAATATGGAAATATTTGACCTTTGATAAAGTTTTCACTTCTTGATGTATTCTTTCCAATAATGAGGCTAAGAGAATATCATATGGATTGGTGTTTAAAACAAAGTGTCTAATGACATTTTTTAATCGGTGTTGTCTAACTGTTTTATGTTTTGGATATTTTTGTCGTAATTTGATGACATATATATGCACGAAATCACAATTTTATGTTATTTTAAATTACATTTCTGAATGCATAAATGGATCCAGTGTGTTGAAAAACTCTTGAAGCACTCAAATTATACAGAATTAACCACTCAAATGTGTAGATACAACAATTTCTTGCTGAATTTCGAGCAAAGTTAAACATAAAACACCCTTGAAAAAGGGTCAAAACATAAAATAGTTAGACTAAAACTTTTTAATATCCTATCACACACAATCTTTTAATGCCAATACTTATAGTAATCTTTAAACCTTACAACACAGCGTAGTCTTCAACATGATTTTTTTTTTGATGTGCCTAGATCCCATGCATGTTTAAATTTAGAAATTCTTTCAGGCCTCATAACAACCCCTCGTACATATCACCCCATAATCTATGATATTTACTTATTTATTGTTATTAATTCTAATTAAATTTGACTCTTTATCCTTTAGAGTATTATTTTATTATTTTTAATTTATATGGTTTATTATTTTATAGTCAATTCTTACCCACTCTCCCATATTTTAATAATTTATTGTTCATTACATAAGGGTTATATTTTCTCACTCAAATTCTATAAATTCCATAAGATGGATCTCTTTCCAATATATATTTTTAAAGCTTTTGTTTGTGATGATATGTGGAGTATTCAATTGAAACATTGAGAATGGTTGAAAGATTTAACACACTTTATCCATAATATATTTAATATTTAACACACTTATATCAATTTTTAATATTTTTCTTCAAAATATCCTAGCTAAAAAGAATACTAAAACTCTCTTTAATCCTCACATAACCCTAAAAAATTATTCATAACCATTAAATATAAATGGTTTCTAATTTATCTCCATTTGGTCATTAATCTTTTGTTAAATATCTACTCTTTCTTTTATATTGATTTCTTTCCTTAATTAATTTTTTTTGCATTCTTTACCATTTAGATTATGATATTATAACTAATTAAATTTGAGTCACATAACCCTAAAGAATTATTCATAACCATCAATGGTTTCTAATTTATCCTTATTTAACCATTAATCTTTTGTTTACTATCTAATCTTTCTTTTATATTGATTTTTTTCTTTAATTAAATTTTTTATGCATTCTTTACCATTTAATTTATGATATTATTATTAATTAAATTTGACTTTGTCTTGCATTTATTACTTTATTATTTTATATTATCCTATATTCTCCATCTTATCCCGAAAGCAAATTTCCCGATTACTTTCGACGAGTACAGATTGATTGCATTCTGCAATCTTTGCTACAAGCTAATTTCAAAAATCATTGCCAACATAATCAAACCCATCCTCTCGCAATCACTGTTGGGTGAGCAGTTAGGTTTTTTAAAGGGCCGACGAATCCTTGATGTTATTGACGCTGCACAAGAATGCTTGCATAACATTAACCATAAAAACTCCCATGCACTCATCCTCAAGCTAGATCTAAAAAAAGCTTTCGACTGCATAGACTGGGACTTTCTCAGACTAATTTTGATTCAGACAGGTTACATCCAAACCTCATTAAATTGGATTATGAGTTGCGTTACAAGTAAAAATTTTGTTGTGTTGGTAAACGATGAATCATCCTCCTTCTTCCACAGTGGCAGAGGACTGCGACAGGCTTTCCCTCTTTCACCGCTCTTCTTCATCTTGGTCATGGAAGGTTTAAGCCTTCTCCTCAAAAAAATCCACACAGAAGGTAGGATTTCAAGGATCAAGGTCTCAAGGTTAGTAAAAATCCCTCACCTCCTCTTTGTCGATGACGTACTCATAATGACCAATGACAATAAACATGAATGGAGGGAAATCGATGAAATCTTGAAGATATTCTATTGTGCCACAGGCTTACATTTTTGGCATGTTTTACAGGAAGCGTGCACTTGTCATTGATGGAAAGAACAACATCGACGATGGAAAATAGGAAAAGCATAAGCTCAGGAGGAGAAACGAACAATATGCAGAGATCTAAGATCAGAAGGGAAAGCGCAGTACATAAATGTCATCCAAATCAAAATCCTTGATCATGGATCTTATTTGAGAGTCTTCACGACCGTCAGATCAAATTAAGTGAAGGATAGGATAAACAAGGAGCAAAGTTTGAGATTTTAAATCCCTGAAGTCTGGAGAGCCGGAGTAAATTTCAGCCATCAGATCATTCTAAAGTGGAAGGACATGATACATTAGAAGAAGGGCGGGCTAATCTCAATGACCAATAATCAAGCACTCAGTTCTATGGTCGACAGGGCGTATTGGAGCCCCCGACCTTTTTGCCTTTAACCGTGGGGAGGGGGAGGTTCATGTTGGTAGTATTTCCCATGTGGGACCCTCATACGTGTCACCTTCCTGTCAACTCGGACCTCCCTCACTCATTACTTACCACCTAACCCCCCCTCCGAGTAAGCCACCAAACCACTCATACATACCACCTCCATTCTCCGACGTCACACTCCACTACTCGCTACACGTCACACTCCACTACTGCGCTCTGCCTCCAGAGTCCACTATACTGCCTACACGTCTCACCCACGTCAATAGACCACCTCAGCAAGGACATGTGGTAGACCACGTCAGCAAGGACATGTGGAAGACCATGTCAACAAGTACACATGGCATAATCAGATAATGACAAGTGTCAAGAGGAAATTGGCTCGTGCCATGTCAACAAGTGACGTAAGAAAGCTACGTCACTCCGATAGATTTACTTCGAGAGTTTCATCACCAAAAAATGTCAAGAGTCCCAAAGTCTCGAAGGATGAAGGTCTTAATTCGCTCTCAGCCGTCCGATCTGAAGATCACTTCGGGTGCATTCTCAACCGTTGATCTAGTTCAATGGAAGGATAATGTAAGTGAAAGTGTTAACCGATAGCAAGCAGTTTCCACCGCCTATGACTTATTCAACAGGTGACCACTCCAGAGGATAATGAAGCAACAATTATCCTAAAGTCCTGAAGTCCCGAACATCGAAGACCCGAAGAAGACCCTAGTCGTTGATCGTGTAGGAGTGTACGTGCCAATAAATCGTTGAATACAGGTGAAATCATTCATAGAAAAGCGAAGCGCCGAAGATTCGAAAAGGCCGAAGTCCCGGAGTGGAGGATAGTCGTTGGATTAAGGAGGACAAATGTCAACATATATTCCATTTTGGAAGATATTCAGTCAGAAGAAACAAGAAGTTGAGATTCCAAATCTTCGAAGTCCTGAGACCCAAAGGAGATCTTGACCATTGATCCAAGAGGGACACACGTTAGTGGATTTTCAACTCCAAAAGATTTACGTATGGAAGAAAGCAAGGTTTGAGATTTGAAACTCCCGAAGCCTGGATCATGAAATAGATCGCAACCGTTGAATTAAGAAGGTTAGATCTGATCCGTCAATTTAGGAGCACCATCAATATCATGATATCGACGGTCTCGTCGCATTGCGAGGATTGAAGGTGCACAAACTTTAGAATGTTGAAGGCAGGCCACTATTGAAGCCACGGTTTTGGAGAAAGCATACATGGAGCTCTGTAGTGAATTGTGTGGCGAAAAGAGGATTTCCCTCAAACCACCTTTGGCCACGCCTGAAATCACATGGTGACATGAGAGCATCGCCCAAGGTCACTTCAATGGAAGATTGAGGAAGGAGCTAGAGCTGCTAATCTCCACCTTGGAGGTTACACATTGAAAAGTCAAAAATCCTCTAAGTGTATAATCCAACGACGCTGATCAAACAAACAAACTGATTGGAGGGTTGTTGTTTCACTTTGTTGTTTCTTGATTAGTTACGATTCAATTACACTATCTAAATCATTTTTTTGGAGCATTTGACTCATTGTTCTTGAGCGGTTTGAGATTCTCGACTTGAGCGTTGGAGATTTGGAGTGTAACGGATGATGAGGGAAATAATAAAGGAAAAATGTCATGACAGAGGTAGGTTGTCGTTTCTCGGTAAAACAAGTTGAACTATATGTAATAAACATGACAACATGAATAGAGGTAAAACAATGCAGAGATGAAGAATATAAGATTGATAGATCATAAATGGTGAAAAGAGCAGATTGTACGAGAACCTAAGAGCATGAGAAGAACAAAGGAAGAGCAGATGGAAAGAGATAGCAAGTGGAGCCAAGCATGAACAGACAAAAGCAAAGAAAAATTGGAGAACAAAAAAGAAGTGGTAAGCTTTGATATGTCTGTATTGTTGTAAAGTATTTTTCAAGCAAATTTTTAGAAACCAAGGTGGTAGGGTGGTGCTAGGGAGGACTGTTGTCCTCGGAGTTTCAAGTGGTGTGCTTGAACATAGGGAGTTGTTGCTTTCATCTGGTTGTAGCCATAAAATCCAGGGAGGTAGGGTGGTGCAAGGGAGAAACATTGTTCTCTATTATACAAGTTGGTACCCGTGTGACTGGAAGTTGATGCTTCCATCCAGTTGCTGCTAGAACACTCAGGGAGTTGGTGCTTCCTTCTAGTGCGTACTAGAGAAACTAGAGAGTTGGTGCTCTCATCAAGTTGTAGCTTGTAAAACAAAGGTTGTAGCCTTATTTTGAGTTGGTGCTCAAAGATAGATGATGTATAGAAAATAAAAGACTTCCTATCATTCTAAGAAGAAGAGGTTTTCTCCCTTTATGGGTTTCCTCATGAATATTTGTCTCTGTATACTTCATGTGTGTGATTGATGTTGAATATTCTATTGCTTGCTTCCATGAATTATTGTGATCATCTCTGAGTGTTCTGTAATGAGTTTAAAATGGGTATAATTGTTTAAGCATAGTAACAATTGATTCACCCCCCCCTCTTAGTTGTCTAACGATTGGTATCATAGTGGGTTCATTTTATCTAAGGGTAGATCCTAGAGATTGAACATGACTAGCCATGAAGGAAATTCAACCAATAAGGCCCCGTTGTTCAATGAAACAAACTTTGCCTTCTAGAAAGTTAGGATGAGAACCTACATACTGGCTTTAGGTGCAGATGTCTGGGATGTGGTAGAGACTAGTTATGTGAAGCCAGTTGTACTAGCTTCTAAGAATGACAAGCTAGAATTTAGCTTCAACGCTAAGGCTATGAATGCTATTCTGAGTGGGCTTGCAGAAGCAAAATTTGTAAAAGTTATGCACTTAGAATTTGCCAAAGAAAAGTGGGACAAACTCATTCACAGTTATGAAGGTAATGAGAAGGTAAAGGATGCCAAGCTTCAAACCTACAGATTACAGTTTGAACAACTAAATATGAAAGAGGATGAAACTTTTGGGAATTATTTTCTGAGAGTTGAATAACTAGTAAATGCAATGAATGGACTTGGTGAAAAAATTGAGGAAGCCTCTTTAGTTTAGAAAATTTTGAGATCTTTGCAAGATAGGTTCAACCCAAAGGTCTCTGCTATAGAAGAACTTAATGATCTAAAAGTTCTTCCTATTGACCAAATCCTAGGAACTCTGACTGCTTATGAAATGAGGATAGGCAAAGATAAACCCACCTCTAGATAAGAATAATTTAAAGCAGATAAGAATGAGGATTCTGAGCTTGATGAAATTGAAGCAAAATTTGTGAGAAGACTAAAGAAAGGATTAGGCAAGTACCAAGACAAGTTTCCCTTCAAATATTTTAACTGTGGAAAGATAGGTCACTTTGCATCTAAGTGTCCACACAAGAAGAAGGACCAAAACACTGAAAGTGAAGAGAAGTACAAATCCAAGAGATTTGGTAAAAAGAAAAGTTTATGTGTAAACAATGATGACTCTTCAGGAGACACAGAAAGTGATTCTTCTTGTGAAGATACGTTTAATGACTTTATGCTTATGGAAAAAGAGGATTATGATAATAAAATCATAGGAAGTGATGTTAATGATGAAGAAGCTGTGGTTGACTTGGAAGGAGAACTGATCAGTGCCCTAGAAGAAATTGCTAGACTCATATTTAAGAAGAAAATAAAAAACAATTGATGATACAGTTCGAGAAAGACAGTAAAAAACTTGATGAAGACTTTTCCTTGCTAAAAGTGGAATTAGAAGAGGCAAAGAAAATAGAGGAAATTCTGAAACAACAATTATCAGAGAAGAAGGCAAGATGTGAAGCCTTGGAATAAGAGGTAGTAAAAACCAGAAAAGAGATGGAGAGTTTAAATCATTGTACTAAAGAAGTTTAAAGATGGAGAAGTTTAAACTAAACGACATTCTGAGCAAACAAAGATCTCCTTTGTTGAAGACTGGTTTAGGCTATGTAAGTGGTTCAAGCAACAAACAATCTAAAAGCAAAGAGCTAGTAAATATGATCAAGTTCCAAGTCAACAGACAATTAGACCATGTGAGTACTTTGCCACCAAAAGATAATAAAGACAAGATGATCCCTGATAAAAAACAAATATATCAAAAGATGGAGCAACAAATGCCAAGAAGAAGGCCATCCTTCAGGTACCAAAATTTCTTCCATGGTTACTGTTTTTACTGCTCTAATTTTGGTCATAAGATTGCAAATTGTCAAATTAAGTTTAGAGACATGCAACTGAGGAGATCAAGAAATAAAAAAACTTTGCAACATAGAACTAAACAACCAATGAGTAGACAAAGTTGCACCAATCACTTTGACCTATTGAACAATGAGCTCAAATTCTATAACTGTCATAACTTTAGCCATAAAGCTGCAAACTTCCATCTAAAGAATTACATAGGAGATCCAAGGATAAAACCCTTAGCTAGAAATCCCAGTACATGGAAAAAGAAAGATAGTGAAAAATGTGGTCTAGTACTTTTAGCTCAAAAACAAAAATACCCTTGGTATATAGACAGTGGATGTTCCAAGACATGACTGGAGACAAGAATAAGTTTCTATCTATAAGTAAAAGAAAAACAGGAAATGTGACCTTTGGCAATGATGAACCAAGTAAAATAAAGGGTAAAGGGATGGTGAGTTTGAGTAATGGTAAAGGAAAAGCCGAGGATGTTCTGCTTCTAGATGGGCTGAAACATAATTTTCTCAGTGTAAGTCAAATGTGTGACAGAGGATGTGAAGTTATGTTCACTTCCAAAGATTGTAATATAAAGTCTGTAAACTCATGACAAGTGGTGGCTAAAGGCATAAGGATAGATAATAATGTATATGTGCTAAAAGAAGATAGAGAAGAGTGTCATATAAGAAAAAATGATGAAAGATGGTTATGGCATAGGAGACTTAGACATCTAAACTTTGACCACTTAATCAAGATCAAAAATCTTGAGGCAATAAAAGTTCTTCCAAGAATATCAAAGCCACAAGGTTCTATGTCTAAACCCTACCAAGTAGGAAAGCTAACTAGGACATAGTTTAAATCCAAGAGCTCTACATCAATAGAGAAGCCACTCCAATCAGTTCATATGGATTTATGTGGAACATCAAGACAGGAAGGCACAGGGAAGGAAACTACTTCATGCTGATCATTGATGATTACTCCAAACTCACTTGGGTTGCTTTTCTCAAAGAAAAAGCTGAAGCATTTGAGAAATTTAAAATATTCAAGGCTTTAACTAAGAATCAAACATGCAATAGGTTAAAGGAAGTAAGATCAAACAGAGGAGGAGAATTTACGTCAAGTGATTTCAAGGAATTCTGTGATAAACATGGGATCAAGAGAGAATACACAATCCCAAGAACTCCACAACAAAATGGAGTAGTTGAGAGGCAAAACAGAACAATTCAACAAATGGCCAGGTCAATGATGAATGAGAAGAACATTGGTCAAACCTACTAGGTAGAAGAAATACACACATCAGTCCATATTCTTAACAAAGCCCACCTTAGACCACACAGTGAGAAGACACCCTATGAACTATGGTATGGAAGACCTACTTCAATCAAACACTTCAAAGTCTTTGGGAGTAAGTGCTACATAAAGAATAATAATGAAAACCTTGGCAAGTATGATGATAGGGTTGATGAATACATCTTCTTAGGATATGCTACCAATAGTAAATGATATAGATGCTTTAATAAAATATTGTATAAATTGGTTGCTTGCATTGATTTAAAGGTTGATGAAGGAGTCCCGATAAGAGAGGTGATCAATATTGAGTCTGCTACAGAGGACAAAAATGAAGCTGAAGATGAACATGTCCAAGAATCATAAAAATAAGACTCTGAGTCAGATTAAGATACAAATACTCAGGCAGACTCAAATCAACAAACATTATCAAATCTTTCCTCCAAAATTACTCAAAAGAATCATCCTGCAAGTCAGTTAATTGGTGAAAAATACAAAGGTGTATAAACCAGGAGAAGGATAATCAAAGACACCAAGCAATCACATATAGCCTTCATATCCATGGTGGAACCTAAGAACTTTAATGAAGCCAATAAATATGTAAACTAGCTAAAATTAATGAATGAGGAACTGGATCAGATTGAGAAGAACAATACTTGGGAGCTTCTTCCTAGACATGCAGATAAGAATGTAATTGGCTCCAAATGGGTGTTTAAGAATAAAATGAATGAACAAGGACAAATTGTTAAGAATAAAGCCAGATTGGTCTGTAAGGGGTATGCACAAGTTGAAGGACATGATTTTGATGTTTCCTTTGCACCAGTGGCAAGATTGGAAGCCATAAGAATATTTCTTGCCTATTCATGTCATAAGAACTTTAAAGTATATCAGATGGATGTTAAGTCAACATTTCTTAATGGAGATCTAGAAGAAGAAGTATATGTGGAGCAACCTGAAGGATTTTCACTGACAGATAATCCTGACTATGTCTGTAACTTGAAAAATGCATTATATGGAATGAAACAGGCACCACAAGCCTGATATTATAGACTGGATAAATTTCTATAGGACAAAGGGTTCAAGAAAGGTACTGTTGACAATAATCTATACATTAAGTATGAAGGTGATGATTTTTTAGTTGTTTTGGTTTATGTAGATGACATTATTTTTGGGTGCACTAATGACCCTTCAGTTCAATGGTTTTCTAATTCAATGCAGACTGACTTTGAGATGTCCATGATAGGAGAGCTGCCATATTTTCTTGGTTTACGAATCAATCAGAGTTCTGCAGGGATATTTATCTCTCAAGAAAAGTATTTGAAAGAGATGTTAAAAAGGTTTCAGATTTAATATTCTACACCTATGATAACACGTATGGTGGTTGGTTGCAAACTCAGTAAAGATGATATTTCACCTGATGTTGATCAAAGAACATATCGATCAATGATAGACAGTCTTCTGTACATCACAACATCCCGTCCTGATATAATGCAAGCTGTTGGAATGGTAGGTCGTTATCAGTCTGCTCCTAAACAAAGTCATTTAGCAGTTGTCAAAAGGATATTGAAATATTTGAAGGGTACAATGACTTATGGTCTCTGGTATCCTAAAAATAAGAATTTTCAATTAACTGCATATTCATATGCTGATTGGGCAAACTCTTTGGATGAGAGAAAGAGCACTAGTGGAGGTGCATTATTCTTAGGTGATTCGTCAGTAGCATGGATTAGTAAGAAGCATGCATCTATTTCATTATCAACTACAGAGGCAGAGTACATTGCTGTTGCTACTTGCTGCACTCAGATCTTATGGATGATACAAACTCTTATAGATTTGAAGGTAACTTATATTGATCCCATTCCACTTCACTGTGATAACACCAGTGCCATTAGTGTCTCGAAGAATCCTGTTCTCCATTCAAAGATGAAGCATATACCAATAAAGTATCATTTTCTCAAAGAGCAGGTTAGAAACAGAGATGTCCAGCTGAATTATATTCCTTCCACAGAACAAATTACAGACATCTTTACTCAACCCCTAGCCAAGACACCATTTGAATATCTCCGTCAGAAGATGGGTGTCATCCTTTTTATCACCTAAGAGAGTCCATCCTATCAGTGTGAGTATGCGTTGCTTGAATATCTGATACCTCGAAAAGTACTACAACAACTCAGGGGGAACATGTTTTATTTGACATTAATGTCAAAGGGGGAGAAAATTTGTGGTTTGGATCCTACAGTTGGAGGTCTAAGCAGAATAGTGCAGCCTTTCAGGGTTTCCATCAATGCCAAAGGGGGAGATTGTTGGCATGTTTTAAAGGAAGCGTGTGCTTGTCATTGATGGAAAGAACAACAACGACGATCACAAACATGAAAAGCATAAGCTCAGGAGGAGAAACAAACAATATGTAGAGATCGAAGCTCAGAAGGGAAAGTGCAGTACATAAATGTGATCCAGATCAAAATCCTTGATCGTGGATCTTCTTCGAGAGTCTTCACGATCGTCGGATCAAATTAAGTGAAGGATAGGATAAACGTGGAGCAAAGTTTGAGATTTGAAATCCCCGAAGTCCAGAGAGTCGGAACCGGAGTAAATTCTAGCCGTTAGATCATTCTAAAGTGGAAGGACAAGATAAGTTAGAATAAGGGTGCACTAATCTTAGTGGTCGATAATTGAGCACTCAGATCTACGGTCGACAGGGCATATCAGACCCCTTTGACCTTTTTTCCTTTAACCGTGGGGGGGGGGGGGTTCAAGTTGGTGGTATTTCCCATGTGGGACCCTCATACGTGTCACCTTCCTTTCAAATCAGACCCCCCTCACTCATTACCACTTACCACCTAACCCCCCCTCTGAGTGAACCACCAAACCACTCATACATACCACCTTCGCGCTCCGACGTCACATTCCACTACCCGATACACGTCACACTCCACTACTGCACTCTGCCTCCACACTCCACTACACTCCCTACACGTCTCACCCACGTCAACATACCACCTTCGCAAGGACATGTCGCAAACCACGTTATCAAGGACATGTGGAAGACCACGTTAGCAAGTACACATGGCATAATCAGATGATGACAAGTGTCAAGAGGAAATTGGCTCTTTCCATGTCAAAAAGTCACGTAAGAAAGCTATGCCACTCTGGGAGATTTACTTCGAGAGTTTCATCACCAACAAATGTCAAAAGTCTCGAAGTACTAAAGGACGAAGGTCCGAAGTGGCTTTCAGCCATCCAATCTGAAGATCACTTTGGGTGCATTCTCAACCATTGATCTAGTTCAGTGGAAGGATATTGTAAGTGGAAGTGTTAATCAAAAGCAAGTGGTCTCCACTGCTTATGACTTATTCAGTAGGTGACCACTATGAAGGAGAATGAAGCAACAATTAGCCTAAATTCCCGAAGTCCCGAACACCGAAGACCCAAAGAAGACCCTCGTCATTGATTGTGCAGGAGGATACATGTCAATAGATCGTTAACTACGGGTGAAAGCATTCATAGAAAAGTGAAGCGTCGAAGAGTCAAAAAGGCCGAAGTCCCGGAGCGGAGGATAGCCATTGGATTAAGGAGGACATATGTCAGCAGATATTCCATTTCGGAAGATATCCAATTAGAAGAAATGAGAAGTTGAGATTAAAAATATCCAAAGTCTGGAGACCCGAAGGAGATCTTGACTGTTGATCCGAGAGGGACACGCGTCAGTGGATTGTTAACTCCAGAAGATTGACGTATGAAGGAAAGCAAGGTTTGAGATTTGAAACTCTCGAAGCCTGGATCGTGAAATAGATCACAGCCGTTGATTTAAGAAGGTTAGATCTGATCTATCAGTTAAGGAGCACCGTCAAGATCGTGAGATTGAAGGTCCCATCGCATTGCGGGGATTGAAGGTGCGCAAAATTTAGAATGTTGAAGGCGTGCTGCAATCGAAACAACGATTTTGGAGAAAGAATAGGTGGAGCTCTATAGTGAATTGCGGGGCGAAAAGAGGATTTCCCTCAAACCACCTTTGGCCGCACCCGCAATCACGTGGTCACATGAGAGCATCGCCCAAGGTCACATCAATGGAAGATTAAGGAAGGAGCTAGCGCTGCGAGGGTCCACCTTGGAGGTTACGCATTGAAAAGTAAAAAAGCCTCTATGTGTATAATCCAACGATGTTAATCAAACAAACAAATTGATCAAAGGGTTGCTGTTTCACTTCGTGGTTTCTTGATCATTTACGATTCAGTTACACTAAATGAATCATTGTTCTCGAGCATTTGAATCATTGTTCTTGCATGGTTTGAGATTCTCGACTTGAGCGTTGGAGATTTGGAGTGTAACGGATGATGAGGGAAGGAATAAAGGAAAAATGTTGTGACAGAGGTAGGTTGTTGTTTCTCGGTAAAACAAGTTGAACGGTATGTAATAAACATGACAGCATGAACAAAGGTAAAAAAATGTAGAGATGAAGAATATAAGCTTGACATAGTAGAAATGGTGAAACGAGCATACTGTATGAGAACCGAAGAGAATGAGAAGAACAGAGGAAGAGTAGATGGAAAGAGACAACAAGTGGAGCCAAGCATGAACAAACATATGCAGAGAAGAATTGCAGAACATGAAAGAAGTGGTAAGATTTGATATGTCTATATTATTGTAAAGTATTATTCAAGAAATTTTTTAGAAACCAAGGTGGTAGGGTGGTGCTAGGGAGGACTATTGTCTTCAGAGTTTCAAGTGGGTGCTTGAACACAAGGAGTTGTTGCTTCCATCTGGTTGCAACTAGAAAAACCAGGGAGTTAGGGTGGTGCAAGGGAGAACCATTGTTCTCTGTTATACAGGTTGGTGCCCGTGTCACTGGAAGTTGATGCTTCCATCCAGTTGTTGTTGGAACACTCAAGGAGTTGGTGCTTCCTTCTAGTGGGTACTAGAGAAACCAGAGAGTTGGTGCTCGCAGCAAGTTGCAGCTTGTAAAACATAGGTTGTAGTCTCATTTTGAGTTGGTGCTCAAAGATAGATGATGTACATAACATAAAAGACTACCTATCATTCTAAGAAGAAGAGGTTTTCTCCCTTTATGGGTTTCCTCATGAATATTTGTCTCTATATACTTCATGTGTGTGATTGATGTTGAATATTCTATTGCTTACTTCCCTAAATTATTGTGATCATCATTGAGTGTTCCGTAATGAGTTTAAAATAGGTATAATTGTTTAAGCACAGTAACAACTGATTCAC
>JASDQU010100842.1:481823-537357 GCA_032191745.1 Picea mariana
ACAGTTGTCTAACAATTGGTATCAAAGCGGGTTCCTTTTATCTAAGGGTAGATCCTAGAGCTTAAACATAACTAGCCATGAAGGAACTTCAACTAATAAGCCCCCCCTGTTCAATGGAACAAACTTTGCCTTCTAGAAAGTTAGGATGAGAACCTACATAATGGATTTAGGTGTAGATGTCTGGGATGTGGTAGAGACTGGTTATGTGAAGTCAGTTGTACTAGCTTCTAAGGATGACAAGCTAGAATTCAGCTTCAATGCTAAGGATATGAATGCTATTCTGAGTGGGCTTGCAGAAGCAGAATTTGTAAAAGTTATGCACTTAGAATATGCCAAAGAAATGTGGGACAAACTCATTAGCAGTTATGAAGGTAATGAGAAGGTAAAGGATGACAAGCTTCAAACCTACAAATTACAATTTGAACAACTAAAGATGAAAGATGATGAAACTGTTGGGAAGTACTTTTTGAGAGTTGAAGAACTAGTAAATGCAATGAAAGGACTTGGTGAAAAAAATTGAGGAAGCTTCTTTAGTTCATAAAATTTTGAGATCTCTGCCAGATAGGTTCAACCCAAAGGTCTCTTCTATAGAAGAACTTAATGATCTAAAAATTCTGCCTATTGACCAACTCCTAGGAACTCTGACTACTCATGAAATGAGGATAGGTAAACATAAACCCACCTCTAGAGAAGCATTATTTAAAGCAAATAAGAATGAGGATTCTGAGTCTGATGAAATTGAATCAAAATTTGTGAGAAGACTGAAGAAAGGATCAAACAAGTACCAAGGCAAGTTGCCCTTCAAATGTTTTAACTGTGGAAATATAGGTCACTTTGCATTTAAGTGTCCACACAAGAAGAAGGACCAGAACATTGAAGGTGAAGAGAAGTACAAATCCAAGAGATTTGGTAGAAAGAAAAGTTTATGTGTAAACAATGATGACTCTTTAGGAGACACAAACAATGATTCTGCTTGTGAAGATAAGGTTAATGAATTTATGATTATGGCCAAAGAGGATTATGATAATAAAATCACATGAAGTGATGTTAATGATGAAGAAGCTGTGGTTGAATTGGAAGGATAACTGATCAATTCCCTAGAAGAAATTGTTAGACTCAGATTTAAGAAGAAAAAGCAAAAAAAATTGCTGATGCAGTTCGAGAAAGACAGTAAAAAACCCGATGAAGACTTTGTCCTACTAAAAGTGGAATTAGAAGAGGCCAAGAAAATAGAGGACATTTTGAAACAACAGTTATCAGAAAAGAAGGCAAGATGTGAAGCCTTGGAAGAAGAGGTAGTAAAAGCCATAAAGGAGATGGAGAAGTTTAAAGCATTGTATCTCAAAAATCTTCCAAGCATTAAAGCCTCAACAGAACTAAATGACATTCCGAGGAAACATAGATCTCCTTTGTTGAAGACTGGTTTAGGCTATGTAAGTGGTTCAAGTAGCAAACAACCTGAAAGCAAAGAGCTAGTAAAGATGATCAAGTTCCAATTCAACAAACAATCAGACCATGTGAGTACTCTTCCACCAAAAGCTAATAAAGACAAGATGATCCCTGATAAAAAAACAAAGATATCAGAATATGGAGAAACAAATTCTATGAAGAAGGCCATCCTTTAGGTACCAAAATTTCTTCCATGGTTACTGTTTTTACTGCTCTAATTTTGGTCATAATATTGCAAATTGTCAAATTAAGTTTAGAGACATGCAATTGGGGAGATCAAGAAATAAACAATCTTTGCAACATAGAACTAAACAACCAATGAGTAGAAAAAGTTGCACCAATCACTTTGAACTATTGAAAAATGAGCGCGAATGCTATAACTATCATAAATTCGGCCACAAAGATGAAAATTGCCATCTGAAGAATTACAAAGCAAATCCAAGGAAAAAACCATTAGCTAGAAATGCCAGCACATGGAAAAAGAAAGATAGTGAAAAATGTGGTCTAGTACTTTCAACTCAAAAAAGAAGAAGACCCCTGGTATATATACAATGGATGTTCCAAGCACATGACTGGAGACAAGGATAAGTAAAATAAAAATAGAAAATGTGACCTTTGGAAATGATGAACCAGGTAAAATCAAGGGTAAAGGGATGGTGAGTTTGAGTAATGGTAAAGGAAAAGCCCATGATGCTCTGCTTGTAGATGGGCTAGAACATAATTTTCTCAGTGTAAGTCAAATGTGTGACAGAGGATGTGAAGTGGTGTTCACTTCCAAATATTGTAAGATAAAGTCTGTAAACTCAGGACAAGTGGTGGCTAAAGGCATAAGACAGATAATAATTTATATGTGATGAAAGAACATAGAGAAGAGTGTCATCTAATAAAACATGATGAAAGATGGTTATGGCATAGGAGACTTGGACATTTAAACTTTGACCACTTAATCAAGCTCAAAAATATCGAGGCAGTTAAAGATCTTCCAAGAATATCAAAGCCACAAGATTTTGTGTGTAAACCCTGCCAAGTAGGAAAGCTAACCAGGACAAAGTTTAAATCCAATACCTCTACCTCAATAGAGAAACCACTCCAATTAGTTCATATGGATTTATGTGGATCATCAAGACAGGAAGGCACAAGGAATGAAAGCTACTTCATGTTGATCATTAATGATTACTCCAGACTCACTTGGGTTGCTTTTCTCAAAGAAAAAGATGAAGCATTTGAGAAATTTAAAATATTCAAGGCTTTAAATGAGCATCAAACATGCAACATGTTAAAGGCAGTAAGATCAGACAGAGGAGGAGAATTCATGTCAAGTGATTTCAAGGAATTCTGTGATAAACATGGGATCAAGAGAGAATACACAATCTCGAGAACTCCACAACAAAATGGAGTAGTTGAGAGGCAAAACAGAATAGTTTAGCAAATGGCCAGGTCAATGATGAATGAGAAGAACATTGGTCAAACCTACTGGGTAGAAGCAATACACACAATATTCCATATTCTTAACAAAGCCCACCTCAGACCACACAGTGACAAGACACCCTATGAACTGTGGTATGGAAGACCTGCTTCAATCAAACAATTCAAAGTCTTTGGGAGTAAGTGCTACATAAAGAATAATAATGAAAACCTTGGCAAGTATGATGACAGGGCTGATGAAGGCATCTTCTTAGGATATGCTACCAATAGTAAAGGATATAGATGCTTTAATAAAATATTGTATAAATTGGTTGATTGCATTGATTTAAAGGTTGATGAAGGAGTCCCAGTAAGAGAGGTGAGCAATATTGAGTCTGCTACAGAGGACACAGCTAAAGCTGAAGACGAACAGGTCCAAGAATCATAAAAAGAAGACTATGAGTAAGATGAAGATAAAAATACTCAGGCAGACTCAAAACAATAGACAACATCAAATCCATCCTCCAGAATTACTCAAAAGAATCATCCTGCAAGTCAGATAATTGGTGAGAAAGACAAAGGTGTGCAAACCAGGAGAAGGATACTCAAAGACACAAAGAAATCACATATAGCCTTCATATCCATGGTGGAACCCAAGAACTTTAATGAAGCCAGTAAAGATGTAAACTGGCTAAAATCAATGAATGAGGAACTGGATCATATTGAGAAGAACAATACTTGGGAGATTGTTCCTAGACTTGCAGATAAGAATGTAATTGGCTCCAAATGGGTGTTTAAGAGTAAAATGAATGAACAAGGACAAATTGTTAAGAATAAATCCATATTGGTCTGTAAGGGGTATGCACAAGTTGAAGGACAAGATTTTGATGAAACCTTTGCACCAGTGACAAGAGTGGAATCCATCAGAATATTTCTTGCCTATGCATGTCATAAGAACTTTAAAGTATATCAAATGGATGTTAAGTCAACATTTCTTAATGGAGATCTAGAAGAAGAAGTATATGTGGAGCAACCTGAAGGATTTCCACTGACATATAATCCTGACTATGTCTGTAAGTTAAAAAAGGCATTATGTGGACTGAAACAGGCACCACGAGCCTGATATTATAGATTGGACAAATTTCTATAGGACAAAGGGTTCAAGAAAGGTACTGTTGACAGTAATATATACATTAAGTCTAAAGGTGATGATTTATTAGTTATTTTGGTTTATGTAGATGACATTATTTTTGGATGCACTAATGACCCTTCAGTTCCGTGGTTTTCTAATTCAATGCAGACTGACTTTGAGATGTCCATGATAGGAGAACTATCATATTTTCTTGGTTTACGAATCAATCAAAGTTCTGCAGGGATATTTAACTCTCAAGAAAAGTTTTTGAAAGAGATGTTAAAGAGGTTTCATATGGAAGATTTTACACCTATGAGCACACCTATGGTGGTTGGTTGCAACCTCAATAAAGATGATATTTCACCTGATGTTGATCAAAGAATATATCGATCAATGATAGGCAATCTTTTGTACATCACAACATCCCGTCTTGATATAATGCAAGTTGTTGGAATGATAGGTCATTATCAGTCTTCTCCTAAACAAAGTCATTTAGCAACTGTCAAAAGGATATTCAAATATTTGAAGGGTACAATGACTTATGGTCTCTGGTATCCTAAAAATCAGAATTTTCAATTAATTGCATATTCAAATGATGATTGGGAAAACTGTTTGGATGAGAGAAAGAGCACTAGTCGAGGTGCGTTCTTCTTAGGTGATTCATTAGTAGCATGGCTTAGTAAGAAGCAAGGATATATTTCATTATCAACTACAGAGGCATAGCACATTTCTACTGCTACTTGTTGCACTCATATCTTATGGATGATACAAACTCTTGCAGATTTGAAGGTAACTTATACTGATCCCATTCCACTTCATTGTGATAGCACCAATGCCATTAATATCTCAAAGAATCACGTTCTCCATTCAAAGACGAAGCATACAAAGCTTTGTCATAAAGGCATATGGATCTCTGTCATAAATGACAAATATTTGCCATACGTCTTCGTCGCAACTTGGCTAAGAAATGCAACCCCTCCCACAAGGGTTGCATCACAGATTTGGAGGAATTTGGTGAAATCGACAATTTGGATCACAGATTGGCTTTGTTGGAAGCCAGGTTCTGGACATACTATCATACTTGGAAGGGACTACATATTAGGACTTGGCCAAGCCTCTTACCTGTCTCCACAATTGATTACACTACTAAACTAAAAAAATACCAGATATCTCTTCCAAGCCAGGATTTATAACGAAATCAGGACCCTGACTGAAAGCTGGAAATCTGGTCTTTATCTGGAACTACTGACAGAACTTGCTGCGGAGTGGGATACATACTGCTTGGAGCTTACTCATGCGGGAATTCAACTTCATGATGTGGAGGATCAATTTATGTGTTATGGAGGAGATAGTTCAGGACACATCTCCGTAAAAAATTTCTATTCTTCCATCACAAACTCACTCTGGAAAAATAATATTTTTGGTTGGCGAAAAAACTTTTGGAACTAGAAAATACCGCAAAAGATAAAACTATTCACCTGGTTAACTGTTGAAAACAAAATCCCCACCTGGAATAACCTCCAAAGGAAAGGATGGGCTGGCCCCAACATCTGTCAACTTTGCTATAGGGATGCAGAAACAGTTCTACACCTCTTTTCCAAGTGCCACTTCACTCGCCTTGTATGGGACAAGATTTCTCTGGACCAACACATAAGCACTATTTGGAATGGGACTTCCATTTCTGCCTGCTTTGATCATTGGACAACCAAAGAGTGCATCTACAAATTACTTCCTCCATTGGTCAATTGGTTTATCTAGCTGGATAGAAATAATAAAATTTTCGATAATAGGCCTCCCTCTTTTTGCACTGTCGCTTATAAATCACTTGGCATGTACCAAAACTGGAAAGCAATACACCCAGTCAATTTGGTAAAACATATAAAATTAAGTCCACTTATCACATAGGATACACCCACTAGGTGGTTTGATGGAGAGATTCAACACAGTGGGACATTGAGTGGTGCAGGTGGACTGATAATAATTACAAAAGACTCTATTTACAGATGGACTTTCTGCTGTGGCCCGGGCACCAACACAAGGGCAGAGCTATTGGGTGCCTGGGTTACTCTACACTTGGCCTCCATATTAAACATTGAATACCTACAATTGCTCGGGGACTCTAGAATTATCATAGATTGGTTGAATCACAAGGGTAAGCTACAAACTATCTCACTCTTGGCCTGGAAGGACATAATCAGATTACTTCAACGCCACGTTAAGAAGCTCAAATTCACTCATATCTTCTGAGAGTACAACAAGGAAGCATACCTGCTATCAAAGGCAACATTGCAGAAAAGAGCAGGCATGATTACATACAACCACTAACTGGATGGACATGAGGGCCCCACACATACTGTAAAAATATTTTAGGACTGGATGCTCCAGTTTTTTGTCGACAGATACAATATATTATCCTGTTCTAGAACATATGTAACAACAAATTCTTGGTATTTACTACATACTTTTGTTTTCTTTTTTCACTTATAGTAATCTGTAACAACTATACTTCCAACTCTGCTCTTTCTCCTTCTAGTTGGCTGGAATACCACTTGTAGGCGAAAGATATTCACGTCAGTTGATTCATTATGGTGATTGTAATCATGTTGTGAGAACACATTATATATTAATATAATTGAGTTTTCTGCTGGAAAAAAATATTCTCCATCTTATAATCCCCTTAATTTAATTTAATGTGTGATATTTACTTATTTAATATTATTAATTATAATCAAATTTGAACATTTATTTTTTAATTTATTATTTTAAAGTAAAATTTTATATTTTCTTATATTTTAATAATTTATTGTTTATTAAATAACTACTAATTTTTCTTCTTTAAATTTTCATAAATTGGTTTTTTTTTTTTAAGTTTTGTCTTCTATAATGATGGAGTGTCCACTCAAAACAAAATGTTTCAAAGATCTAACACATATTATTTAGAAAATCTACACTAATATTAATATTCTTGTTCAAAATTCGGTCTAAAAAGAATATTTAAACTCTCTTTAAACCCCAAACAACTCTCAAACAATTATTTGGAATCATCAAAATTACGGTTTCTCATTTATCCCTTTTAACCATTGAAATTAGCGTTTTGGATGGACACTTCACTCATTATGAACAAAAAATAATAATAATAGTAGAAATACATTTTAGAAAAAAGATATCAATAAAAAAAATTTAATGGATAACCATTAAAACAAAAATTAATTTAATTAGATAATATTACAAAATAATATTAAATAATCATAAAAAAACAAACAAATAACGCAAGAGCCCAAGAGCTTGGTGATAAAATTAAAATTAGATCGAGAATAAATAATATATTTACGTTGGAGGGAATTAAATAAGATCTAAATAAAAATTTTAAACTTTTTATCCTTAGATATTGAATGAAAGAATAAAGGGATTAATAATTAAATTTGACGTTGTCTTATATTTATTATTAATTCCAGCTGGAGGCACTATATCATTCGATATGGGGTTGAATAGATATTAATTTTTTTTTTTTTTTGATTTCAGTTTTTATTTCTTATTTCAGAGGTGAAGGCAAAGTGCATTAACACTTCTGCTTAATATTTATTTGGGAACATATTTTTTCGTATGGGTAATGAATTATACTTTGACGCAAGAGAACAATGCCTTTTTTTTCCAATAGAAAAATGTCTCAAACTTATATAAGGTATAATTTTTTTTACAATACGGTATCGATTCTGCACGATATAGAGAAGGATTAGCCAAATGAAAGTTTGGACTATGTTGAATACAAAGGAGACTAAAGAGTCGTTCACATAAAAAATTACAGCTATCAACTGTAAAAAGGGCTGGAAATCAGCGGATAGGAAACTATGCTCTCCTCCAAACCACCTATTTACTCAATAGGCTTATCAATCAGCTCAAGCTTCGAACATATTAAGATGAGTAAGAAAGATTTCTTCCCCATTGTCCCAATGATAAATATATAGTATACCTTTAGGTTCCTTTAGCGCCCTCTTAGACAGTAAGTCCGCCTCTTTATTGTGCTCCCTGTAAATATGTTGGAAACTAATATCTTTAAAATTACTTGCCAGTTCCTTTGTTTTTATTTTCCAGCCTTCGATATTCACTGCATGGAGCTACCCCTTTTGATTTATCCAATCAATAATAACTTTCGAATCCCCCAGGGTTTGGATTTTTTCAATCGCCCAAAGCGAAGCCAAAGTGAGAGTCGCCCACAATCCCATGAGTTCTGCCTTAGTGTTGGTTCCCGCTCCACAATTAATGTACCATTTGGTAACCGTCAAAGCACGTGTCTTGAAGAAACCACCTGCTGCACAACACTCCCCAGTTGAAAGGGCCACTCCATCGAAACAAGCCAAAGTGAAGCCCTCGGTGTGAGTAATATCACACACTCTATTTGGGATAGGATATATAATAGGTGGCTGCCAAGAGAAGGTAACTGATATCCTGTACACCATTGAGAGGTGAGAGGGTGTGAGTTCCTCAAATAAATTCTTATTCCTCTCAATCCAAATGTTCCAGCAAACAATGGCGGCCAAGCTTACTGGAGCAGATTTTTCTATAGTCCACTCATTAAAACAGTCTGAGACCGTGGTGCCAACCCACTGGATTTTTAAATGGTAGATTTCATACAATTGGTGCCACACAACCTTTGTGAAAGAGCAGTGGATTAATAGATGACTGACATTATCGGAGTTGCAATTGCAAATCTTGCAAACCCCCGGGCCTTCCCAACCTTTCCTTTGAAGCACTTCCCAAGAAAGGATTTTATCAAACACTGCCAACCACACAAACAGTTTAATTTTGAGCTGTAATGGCCACTTCCACAGTTTATGAACCCAAGATTTGTCACACTGGAAATCATGAGGGTTTATAAGCACCTGATAGAGATTTTTTGCTGTAATAATCCTGGACGCATTCCCACCATCCCACACCAGGATATCCGCACCAATTCTAAGAGTTAAACCTGGGCACCTTAATGCACTTACAAATAGATCCCATTCTGTAGCGTCCTGACCAATGAAACACAAGGAAACACTAGTGCACCATTGCTCGGGGAAGGGGGATCCACTATCGATATCTCTCACTTGGGCTAGGACTGTTATGTGTTTATTGAACAGGTGCGATCGCAGGGAGTCTGAGAACAGTGAACGGTCCTCCAGAGCAGTGATTTTATCCCTGCCTGAAATCGAGTTTCCCAAAATGGGGCTCCAACGAAGCCAGTGCAGTAACAAAAATAGATTCTTGGTCAAGCCACTCCAAAATCTTGACGTCCTCTGCTGCTGGTGGGATGACTTACAGAGCTAGTCAACCACCGAAGTATCCCCCAAATATTTATCCAAAAGAATTTTGTGCCAAATTCTATCGACAGTGAGTGCCCTCCATAATGTGTTTTCCAGTAAAGCAGAGTTGAAAGTAACGAGGTTTCTGAGCCCCCATCCCCCATAGTGTTTTGGTCTTTCCAAGAGATCCTATCTACAGAGATGGAAGTGATGTGTTGCCTTTTGGCCACTCCACAGGAACACAAACATTAACTGTCGGATTCGTGTTAAAACATATTTAGGAATCACCTCCAAAGACATCCTGAACACCGATTGACTCTCCAGTACCGTTTTAACCAGGATTATTCTACTTTCGATCGATAACCATTGATTACACCAAAGCCCAATTTTCTTTTCGATCTTTTCCACCAACCAGCCCCAATATTCAGCTTTTGCGGCTCCCGGCTTTAGGTAGTAGCCTAAGTACTTGAAACCAGAGTTTAAATCAGCAAAAGTAAACAATAATATGGTTTTTAAAAGATTAAGCTCCGGATCCTCAAGCCCCCAGTAGTGGACTGTTGTTTTTGAAGAATTTATGCAGAGACCCAAAACAAAACAATAAGCTTGAAGAATGTCTAAAATCATCCTCCATTCCAATGGATCCGCCATTGACATTACAAGAACATCATCAACAAACATTAAATGGATAATTTTTAAATGCTTTGTTACCTTTATACTAGAAATACTATGATCATCGCCGCCTCTAGATAACATTTGGTTGAGCCCTTCCATAATCAAAATGAACAAATACGGGGATAATGGGCATCCCTGACGAAGCCCCCTCCAACTCTTGAAGTAATCCGTCGCCTCTCCATTGATCAAAACTGCAAAGCTGTCACTAGTTACACAACACATTGTCCAATCTGTTATCTTAACCCCGAAGCCTACTGTGAGTAATATCAGCCTTAAGTACTCCCAGTCTATGCTGTCATAGGCTTTTTTTAGATCTAACTTCAAGACCAAAGATTTGATATTATTTTTTTTTTTTATGCTGTGGAGATTTTCATGGGCCATACCAATAGCGTCTTGAATCCTTCTACCCTTTAGGAACCCCAACTATTATGAAGATAGACACTTTGACATAATAATCTTTATCCGATTTGCAAGGATTTTTGAGATCACCTTATAAATGAGGTTACATAAGGAGATTGGTCAATAGTCATCGAAGGAGACCAACTTGCTTACCTTTGGAATAAGGGCCAGAAAGGTGGAATTAAGACCTCCACAAATTTGGCCTTTTCTCCTCGAGTCCTCCACCATCTCGAGAAGATCATCTCCCACAAGATCGAAGAAAAATATAAATAACTCAGTTGTCCACCCATCAGGTCCTTGGCTTCTTTCTTTTTCAAATTTTTCTAGAACAGATTTTATTTCCTCCAGAGTTACAGGTTTAAAGAGAGTTTTAGTTTCATCTTCATTCACCATCCTAGGATAAAGGTTGGAAATCCTAACTAGCTTAGAGTAGTTAGTTCTATCTTTTGCTCTATTTTTTTTTTTTAAATAGTTAACGACCTCCTCTTTAATTGCCTTCTTCCCGATTAGTTTGTCTCCATTGCTCGATAATAATTCCCACACATGTTTCTGGTTCCTGTTGAAGCTTGCCATATTGTGAAAGAATTTTGTATTAGAGTCTCCACTTTTTATCCAAGTAACCTTGCTATGGATTCTCCAAGCCTCCTCCTCCCCACGAAGAAATTTGTTCCTGTTTTTTTCCAGCATACGAAGATACCTTTCGTCCTCCATAGAAAAGGGACCCTCAACTGTTTTAAATAAAAGCTTCTCGATTTCAGATTCCAATTTTTCCAATAAAAAACTTTCTTGTGCCTTTACTTCTTTTATCCAAATTTTTGTTTGAATTTTGATTTCTTTGAGTTTCCAAACCAACCACAGCTGTTTATTACCCTCCACCAGGAAATGGGGGTCCTTCCATATTAAATGGACTGCATTTTCAAATTTAGACTTCTGCAGCCAATGTGCATTAAACTTGAATGGAAACACCTTGTACAAGGGAGAGTTCTCCAATTGAATAAGTATAGGAGCGTGATCTGAGATGTAGGGATATTCCACCCAAGATCTTGAAAGGCCCATAGTGGATAGGGTACCTTTAGATACTAAGCATCGATCGAGCCTTCTGGCAATAACATGTTTACCAACGCGACTATTGTGCCATGTAGGGACCAACTTGGTCGGCTTAAGATCGACCAACTTCAAGGAAGTGAGTAAGTCTCTAAAAAAATCCTCATTCGAACCAGGTACAAAGGAACCACCCCAGTTTTCGTCCAAGGACAAGATTACGTTCAGGTCACCGACAATGATAAGATTCAAAGTAGAAAGGATACCACTGTTTGCTACTGAACTCCAGAATAGCTTACGATCTCTACACGACCCATAAATATTTAGAAACACCAACTCCTTTTTGGATGAAATACAACTACATGTTAATAAAATACCACCAACAGTCAGGAAAGGATTCAGATCAAAGGATCTTGGGTCCCAAGTTACTATTAACCCACCTAAAGTTCCTAAAGAGTTTACAACAGTCGCAACCCAAGAAGGAAAAAGTTGGAGCAAAAAATCTCTCGCTTTCTGTTCATCTGAAAGAGTCTCTTGTAAAAAAACAATGTCCGACCTAGTATGACCCAATAATCTATGAACCGAGGTAGCTTTGAGGGTGCCTCCAATCCCTCGAATGTTCAAGGAGAGTAATAGCATCACTTTTCCCTTGCCAGGGCCTTCATTGCTCTAAGGGCCCCAATATCCGGGGAAGTAGGAACACTGTCATCCGCTTTATTACGAGAACTCGCCTATTTCTTTCGAGAGCTTCTCGTTTTGATAGGTGAAAGCTCAAGGGATAAACCCCATGACCATGTAAAGGCCTTACCCCCCTTTCTTGGAGTCTGAGAGGAGGAAGAACCAATATCCACTTTAAATTCTACGAGTTTCTTTCCAAGGAAGATGGGTAGCGGCTCAGGGTCACGGGTCACATTAATGCTAGGTAAAAGGGACTCGAGGATTGCATAGAGACTTGAGTCATCCTCATCTGCCTCTCTGTAGCCTGGCATAATAGTTGGGAGTCTGACCACGTCGTCCAAGGAGGAGTCAGAGTGCAAGGGTTTACTAATAGAAAGGGAAGGATGGGAAGTACTCGGATGGCATGGAGGATGTGGTGGTTGCAAGGAGACTACATGCTGGTACAACGTAGAAATAAATTTGGAAGATGGAGCATCTTCAGAAATAGTGGGAAGGGAGGGACTCAGATGTCAAGAAAGAGGTGTTTGCAGGGAGACTTCAGGCTGGTGAATCAGAGAAGGTAAAATGGGAAGAGGATCGACAACAGAAGGGTTAAGAGAGGAGGAAGGGGAAATATTTCGAAAGAGAGGGTTCAAAGGATGAGGTAGTCGGCCCGGGTTTGGTAGTTTTCGAGAGTGTGTTAGCCAATAACCATTCTGAATTATTTAAGGCCGCTTTCTCCTCACAAGACAGGGAATTAAACAAAAGAGGGAAAAGAGATTTTAACTTACCATTTAGGCTAGATTCCGGCTCATGCTGAGGAGAGGAGGAGACTCCAGAGGTTTCTTGCAAGAAATTCAAAGAAGCATATACTTTTGTATAAGTTGGAGGACTCATGTGTAGTTCAGAATCTTCAGATAAGTCCTCTGGATCCTTCCCCTTACAGTCATGACGAAGGTGACCCGTAAGGCGACATAGGTTGCAATGGAAGGGAAACCCAAGATAATCCAGTGGCTGAGCGATCCTTCATCCTCTCCATTCGATCTCTAAGGTTTCCGACAATCCACTGAAGATGTCCATCTCCACAAGAACTCTACCCATTTTCCACACAGGGGCGTTAAGTAACTTGGAGTCCAGTGCAATGAATCTCCCCAAAGAATCACCAATGGCCCGTAAGGCTCCTTCATTCCAGAAATACAATAGGAGACCTGGTAGGAGTACCCAGAGATGTCTGAACTGGAAGTAATCCTTATTAGGGTTGAAAGTAATTCTCCATCGTTTTAGCATATGACTACTTCCCCCAAATACCCACAATGTGCTCAATAAGAGGGTAACGTCCTCAGGGGATTTGTAGCTCAAACTGAGCCAACCTTTGGTTAGAAAGATAACCTCAGGGTAGTAACCAAGGAGAGGATCCCACTGGTGTTTTATCCAATCCTTGAGAGAACCTTTACTTAGAGATTTATAAGATATCCGACCTATGAGAGAACATAATGCCATTTTGCAAGTATCTTCTAAACCCACGTCATTTCCTAACACTAAGCGCTTCCAAGAGAACAATGGCTTATAGATTTATGCAGGATAACTTTGGGTGATACCCTTACATTTTGTGTGATAAGTCATTAGGTGTAGGGCAGATGGGTGTAGGCCGATACCATTGTCCACTTAGAATCTCTATGGTATTTAATATTTCTTACTAAGTTTTTATTTTGTTTTTAATTCTATATTTTATTTTTTTATTTTCATTTAATTTATGATATTTTTTTATTTGTTGTTATTAATTCTAATTAAATTTAATCTTTTATTCTTTATATGGTATTTAATATTTCTTACTAAGTTTTTATTTTGTTTTTAATTTTATATTTTATTTTTTTATTTTCATTTAATTTATGATATTTATTTGTTTGATGTTATTAATTCTAATTAAATTTAATCTTTTATTCTTTATATGGTATTTAATATTTCTTACTAAGTTTTTATTTTGTTTTTAATTCTATATTTTATTTTTTTATTTTCATTTAATTTATGATATTTATTTGTTTGATGTTATTAATTCTAATTAAATTTAATCTTTTATTCTTTATAAAATAATTATATTATTTTTATTTTATGTTGTTTATCAAGGGAAATTTTGCCACTTTCCCATATTTTAATAATTTATTGTTAGTTACATAAAAATTGATATTTCTTCTTCAAATTCTATAATAAGATGTCTCTTTTCATTATAATTTTTCAAAGCTTTTATACCTATTCACTTGAAACATGGGAAACCCTTAAAAAATTTAATACAAGTTATTTAGAAAATCTTTTCAATTTACAAATGAATATTTAATGTTAATTTTTTTTTATATATGATATCTTATCATTTAAATAAACTAAACAAGTGTTGTTGCCAAGTAGATTTGAAAATGGAGATGATAATTAGCACCTTATAAATATTTATTAATATAAAATTACTCAAAACTAATTATTGTATGTAATTATTGTTGATTACATGAGTTGTTATTTATTGATTATAGAATTAAATTATTATTTTATTTTTTTTTAAATTAGTTTAATAAGACTTGATTAATGTTATGAGACATTTATATTATTGTTAAATTATATATATATATATATATATATATATATATATATATATATATATATATATATATATATAAAGGTTTGGGTTTATATTTAAATATAATAATTGGATAATAATTTAATTAAAGTGCGTAGGTTGGCGGACTCACGGGTTCACATTTATACTCATGCTTTTGTATCACGAGTCCGAATGACGACTTCCTCATTCAATACTTAGACATTTTTTCAATCGCGGGTTCCCGGGAATTTCACTTGTATTGTTCTGTGTTCTCCAAACAACACCCGGAGTTCCGCTATATACAAATTGACAGCGGACTCTCGGACTCCCGGGCTCAAGATTGCGCTCGATAAAAATAAATTTGTGTTTTATTATAAAAATAATTTTACGTTTTATAAATTAAATTATATACTTCGTTCAATATAAAACGTAAATTTATATTGAACGAAGAATATAAACGAATCGAAAATATCCTCTGCCTCGGGATCGACCTTCATGTTGTTTTCAACAACATAGCCTATCCATAATCGATGAGCATGGAAGGATCATGGAACTAGTTTTTGTGAAGATAGTTTAAATCTTATTAAAACATAAGTATAAAGCAATAATTTAATTCTTATTAAAACATAAGTATAAGGAAATAGTTTAATTCTTATTAAAACATAAGTATAAGCACAATCCAATATTAAACATGAAATGTTTTATAAAACCAAATAATCTATAATAATAAGGAAACTATAATAATATTATTACAGATTATTAGATTAACAAAAACCTCTGAAAGTAATATTAGGATTATTATAAAAAGAGTGAAATTTTCCTTCCCCCGACCTAAAAAATGTACATGCTGTGTTTCCATAACATAACTAACAAGAACAATAATGAATAGAGAACTTTTCCATATGTGAATATATTTCTAGCGTAATATACAACAAATCTTTGATCCCGGGCACTTCTTCACTATTTTTATTGTTAGTCCATTGTTTATCCTAGAAGGATTATATGGTGTATGTCTCTATGTGTTTGTAAGGGGGGAGAAATATAACAAAAAAAGGATGGCGAGTCTAGAATGATTTTAAACATACAAGACAAAACAAACCTTATCCATGGAGCCTTGAAAGAACAAAAAAACAAAAGTATGAGTTTGCTAATAAGACTAGCAGGCTGCAGACTGTTGGGAAAACCAAGAAATCTGTGACTTGGAGAATTGAAGGCTTCGATTGTTTTCCATGGTAGCCACCCTTTCATAGGAGGGCCACATGGTGACCGTGGTGGCAGGGATAGGATTGTAGTAATTATCATGTCCTATCACGCACGACTGAGGAGCCGCCTTCAAATCCCTTAGCTCTTGCAGTTCTTTCTGCAACCTTATGTTCCCCTCCATTAGATTTTCGCAGTAACGTTTCAAAACCTCGCAATATACTTCCTTCTGCTTCAACTTTGTTCTACAAAATCAAGAAACACGTGTTAATGGCCGCAAAATCACAACCACAGTCAAAATCATGAGCCCTGTTTGCTTCAAAATCGTGCAAATTGCAACAACAGGTCCAATTGCGGATGTAAGAAACCAACATTGCAAAATTGAAGCAAACAAGGGTGCATGATCTCAACCCTACAAAGTACAAGAACAGGTCGAACTGTGGGTGCAAGACCTCAACCTTGCAAATTTGATGCAAACAAGAGAAAGCAACAAACAACAAACCAATGAACAAGCACCAAGAGGTCCAACTACAGCTGCAGGACCTCAACTTTGCAAAGTTGAATCAAACAAAAATAAGCAACATCCAACGAACCAACGAGCAAGCATCAACCAGTGAACCAGTAATGTCAGTGAAGAACAATATTTCTCAAATTCACTATAGACAAGATTGTATCCAAAAATCAGAGGAAAATGTATTGTAACACGCATGTTAAGTAAACATTTAAGGCTATGAGGCCTGCTAGGTAAACATTTAAGGCTGTCAGAACCATCAAAGGGCCTCATGCTATGTAAACATTTAAGAAAAAATGCAGTGTAGCAGGCTTGTTTACATATGTAATAATAAAAATGCCTCTTTAAGTACTTAATAACAATAAAAAATAAAAATAATAATAATAACAATAGTTCGAACAGTAGAGACTATGTATTAAGGATGTGAGGCCTATTAGGTAAACATTTAAGGCTGTCAGAACCGTCCAAGGGCCTCGCGCTGTGTAAACATTTGAGAAAGAATGTAGTGTTGCAAGCCTGTTTACGTATGTAATAATAAAACTGCATATTTAAGTACTTAATAATAATAATAAATAATAATAATAATAATAACAATAACTTTCGAACAATAGAGACTATGCAAAAAAAATTTAGTCAAAGAACGAACTAATATGAAGTCAACTAATAAAAACTGACTCTCGATGCTCTAAACTTTAGATATCTAAACATTTAAATAAAAATATTAAAAATTCAAAAAGACTGTAGATGATCAAAAACTTTGGATATGTTAACATATAAAACATTGGGAATAGCGAAGCTGGCAATAAGGCCTCGAATCTATTATCCAATGAGATCATGACATATAAAGTTTTTTTTATTATATGAAAAATAATGTTTTTAGTTCTCTAGTTCGAACAATAGAGATTATGCAAAAATTTTTAATCAAAGGACAAACTAATATGAAGTCAACGAATTATTGATTGCTATATTCCCTCTACGACTTCAGTAGGGACTAATAAACAACACACCATTTATAATATATATTTAGCATGAAAAATCATATATTTTATTACATATTATCAACCATTTTTTAAAATTAACTATTTTTAATAATTTCTAAACATAATCAATATTATATTTTTTCTTTTTCCATTTTCTACTCATTTTCTACTAATTTGAATCAAATTTTGATATAACTCTCTCTATATAAATTTTATTAACCAAATCCAATTCACTTGAAGCATTAAATTAAATTAAATTCATACTTTACTTCATGAATGTTCATGGACAAGGTTAGTTAAAGTTCTCTTAGGACGAGTCATCCATACGGGAAAGCTACCCTAATGCACATGATGGAATGGAATATGACATTTTTAGCGATGGTTGAAGGGTGTAGCTTAATTTTCAATTAGATCGTCCTGTTTTCAACATTATTTCCAAGAAGGATTTTGTCCCAAATTTGACATTTGAAATTGCAATACTTCCAAATATACAATTTCATCCTTTCAAAAGTGCAATCTAAGCATGATTCACAACTTTTGAATTTGTAATGATCCTCATCGTTGTGACAACATGAGACACATAATTAGTGCAATTTTTTTTAAAAGCAGGGAAGTAACAACAACAATAGTCAAACAACACAACTCGATGACGAACATGATGCACGCAACCCGACAATAGACAACAACGACCCAACATACTAGTACATCATGCAACCGGATGCAACATGTGAAAGTTAATTAGACAAAATAAAAACGACTACCCGCCCACCCTACCCTGCAAGGTTAGGACCTCTAGGACACATAAGCAATGCTCAAGACTAGGTTCCCATCGATTTTGACCATTTAAGGTCTCAAGGTTGCCGACTATTTTGAGGAATATGGAGGTGTCTACGTCCCACCCGACACAAACAAAACTAAGCCGACTAAGCTAACTGCCAATATCAGATCAGCCCACGCAAACAACATCAATGACACAAGTGAATATAATTCTTATGGTGAGCGAGAAACAAACACAATAAAACGTTAGAGGACAAAGTACCAAACATCAATTACAACAACCACTTCACCCTAAACGGGGAGCGCATGACCCAACCAAGTTTCAAATGCACTTATATATCAACATGCGCAACGATACCTTTTAGGGAATCATGTCGCCACATTGTGACAAGCGCACAAGAATTCCATGCGCAAATGTAAAAACTCTAAACCATCAACCAGTACCTAATATCCAACCTGTTCGAAATCCGGTTTGCACTAACATACATTATACGAAACCATAAAGAGAGAATTGTAATCAATCTTGTGCAACGTAAACACACTCAAGACAGGGTTAAACATTGCAACCATCTAGACGTACCTCAATACTATCTTACCATCGTGAACCTATTCTAGCACATCCTAATATTGACATACATAACAACTTTCAAGTAACATTTACCTTTCATTAAAAAAAAACAATTTCTAAATAACACTTCTCATTAAAATAACAGTTTTTGAATAACAAATCCTCATTGAAACTCCACATGCATATATACCGTAATATTATAAAACTAAGATTATTAAAAGTTAAAATACAGACTTAGATTATTATTTAGTTAATTTATGGATAACCATCAATGCAAGGGATCCCCCACTAAATCTTTTCTTATCTAGTCATCACAACAATGATCATATAAATTCAATTTAACAATCATCACGTCAGAATTCTATCACATCGTTCCAAATTATCGCAGCAGTGATTAATTAAATTAATTTAAGGATATCATAATTATCCAGGGATTACCATTTAACATCATTCCTTCCTAGTTACCACGTCAGTGATTATATAATTAGAGGAAATGTACAGCATTTAAATCAATAAAACAGTTTGTTGTAAATAACAATCACTGTGGTAATGACATTGTAGAATACGGACGATTGTAATAAAATTAACTACTGAATTATTCGAAAAATATAAAACTGCTGGAAATAAAGTCAACACATAATCGGTTAACACCGACTCCGAACCCTGCGCAAGGTAAAAGTTGAGTCATGGCAACAAGGGGACCGTTGGGTTCTGATAGAGAGATATTGCTGCTGCAAAACGAAGATATTGTGGCCGTCCCACTGGACGCGAGTTAGCCAGGAACCCTACACGATCTGTGGTTTGATTGGTTGGCTCTCACCAGAGAGACCCCGGTTCAAGTCCTCGCAATGGAATTTATTTAATTCTAAGCTTTTTCACAGTAATCGAGACAGTTTTACAGTAGGGAAAATGTTTCTCATTTGTATTTGTTCTTGTAGTAAATGATTGGATATTCTTGATGTGGATGCCGTATGATTTTCAATAAATTTTTGTATATTTACTATTTAAATAGAAATTTGAATATATAAAGCAATGAGCGTGAGCATTCATAAACAGTTCTTGTCAATAGAAAAACCTTAAAAATCCATAATTTCATTGTTCTTCATCCGAAAGTGTAACATCCCGCTCTTGTGCGCACTGAGTGGACTTATTCTTTGAGGACACTTGCGTGCAAGTGATCCGGTTCTATATACGATTGGTTGTTGTGATTATGATTATGAGATATTGTGGATTTGATGATATGTTATTTTGTTGCATTTACATCGACATGTGCTATTGACTGAGTTCTCTTGAGTGTGCAGGAGTCTGGATGTTGAGGATGCTGAGGCATCGATGAAACTCCTTGGACTCCGGATTGAGTCAGGTAGTGGACTGTTAGGGTTTGAATGTTGTTGATGTGACATATGTATATATGATTAGATATTATTATGTTGATTGTTATTGCTAACATGATTCGTTGATGGATGCAGGCTAATGATAGCTTGCCGACCAAACTCACATTTGGAGTAAAGGGGTCACGCACAACAACCATAGACATTGAGGGAGAGGTGTGGCAACAACCCTGCCACAACCTATTCGCACTCCTTCCATGGCTCAAACTGTAGGTTAACGATTACCTAGTTTGAGAGACCCGTGATTCCATGAGGGAAGACTGTGACAGTCACTTACGATGATTCTAAGGGGCACATAATAAGGTAGGGTCCTTATTCCTTAGAGGCCCTTAGTATCCCACAAGATCACCTGACGGAGTATTGACTCCAAGGGTTTGACATCTACCAAATTCAGTGAAGAGGAGAGTGGCACCCTTGGAGCGCGTAGTGCATCCTGAAGGGAACATTGTGATTTTATTTGGTAATTTAATAAACCTAGTGCCTAGAAAACTATGCCTCCTTAGGACATGGTCGACCTTAAAATGAATAAAGTGATGTGTAAGTTTAATAAAAAAATTTCCCTTAAGAACTATCGTCAAGCCTAGTGAATTTAAAATCTAGGTCTAAGTAGAACTTGTGCATAAAGAAAAACTAAATAAACATGTAACAAGAAGGGGGGGTAAGAAATTCAAACTTTAATTATTAAAGTAAAAATTATAATGGGGGATTAAATTTATTAAAAGGGTAAATGGTTGTTTTTATCTACACTTGCTAAATTGATTTTTAGTTAAAAAGGAAAAAGGGGGAAACTTTAAAAAAAAAAAAACTTAAAGAAAAGGGGAAACTTAAAGAAAAAGTGGAATGTCCAACTTTGTAATGTCCCCACTTTGGGACATCATTACATTGCAGAGATTTATGATGACCAGAGTAGCCAAATGGATGTTATAGAGAGTACACAGATTATTGAGAGGCTTTTTGGGGTCCGGCTTGCATCGCTCATCCCATTTCATCATTATGATCCATTCCGCACAAGTTGTCTTTGGTTTCGTTGCATTTCGACGATTTCCATGATTTTGAGTATTTTGAGCTATAAGTTAATTAAATTCACTAAAGAGGTCATTTTGGGAACATTACTTGGAGGAACCTCTCAGTGTAATAGCTCATTGGAATCGGGAGGAGCAACACTACAGGATGGGATGGTGAGAAGTGACTTTTAGTGGCCAGGGAAGCCACAAGGAGAGATAAGGAGATTTTCTGAGGTAAAAAAGTTAATTAATTAATTAATTAAATATTAATAAAATGAAAGTCACTTTGGAGGGACAAGGTGAGAAGGAAGTATAAAGGAAAGGCAAGGGCCTCTATTCATTCATTCATGTATTTTTATCTTTGATATTTGGCTTCTAGCTAGACAACCCATACCTTGGGGGTTTTGAGGGTTTTGACTTAACAAACCCTAGAGGACGATTCGGTGGTGAAAGAATCCACCTAGATTGTCCCAAGATTAGTCTCGGAGATGAAATACTCTCCCACACCATTCTAGTTCATATCTACATCAGTGCAGGAGGGTTCTACACCAGCCACAGGCACATGAAGAGAAGGAGGGCACACCATTGGGGGTTTCCAGCAAGGGGGGCACACACCATTCAGTGAAGGAAGGTTCGTTGTAGGAGTTTGAGAGGGCTCTTGGAGATTTGAGGATTTGGGTTTTACTTGCGGGGCCTTATCCATGATTTCTAGTGCCTCTTGAGAGAGTTTTATGGTTCATATTGTTTCCTAGAGCATTGGGACGAATTGGAGAGGAGGAGGGCAATTTTGAAATTCAGATCTATTTAGTTTGGAGGGGTTATACTTCAGATATGACCCTGAGACTTCACCCAGTGACTTGTAGTGTCCCGATCTACCTTTATAGCGAGTTTCAGGGAATTTGGAGGCCTCCTTCATCAGGGCCAAAATTTTAAGGTTTGGCAGTTTTCAGGAGGGCGCAACTTCATTGGAGGATTCATCATTTGGAGGAGTTTCCCTTGATATTTCAGTTTGATATTTTAGGAGGGGACTCTACACCTCCCGATCTACAATTTGGCATCTTCATTGGACTCATTTGGGGGCTTCTTCAGCTGGGTCGAATTATTGATGGTTTCAGTCATATACTAGAGCATGGCTTCTCCTGTTGGGGGGTTTGGTGTTGCATACGGCTTAGATCTCTACTTGTATTTAGTACTCATCGTGTATCTAACCTTTGGAGGTTTATAGTATCTTCATGGAGAATTTTGTAGCATATTCTATTATCTTTATTGGATCCATCTGTTAAGCATTCCAGATCGGCCTCTTCATTGTAGAAGGTTCTTCTATTTATGAATAAAATCAGATCTGAGGTGTTTTGGCTTGTCTATCATATTGTTGATCTTGCATATGGTTGAGGTATGTTCCATTACGATATCTTCTTGTTTATTGCTGAAACACACATTAAATATATCAACAGAAAACCTAAGGCCAAAATCAAGAGGTCAACGTGCAAGTAAACACATACAAACAAGTAAATCAACAAAGTGTTTGACGAAATGCCACAACCAGTAAAAGTTTAAAAGACACGCAAAACCATGATGTTCCTGGCATATTGGCTTGGGAACATTACAAACTTAGTAAGGAATCTAGCCTTTGGTGTTTTCTATTTATGAACTCAACTAGGAATTAAGTAAGGCGTAAGTCATTTAATAATTGTAAGGGAATATTGAGACACCGAGGAGCGTTTTTAGGAACGCTTTTAGGTGGGTGAGGAAAATAGGAATATTTAATTAATTAATAAATTTATTTTCTGGTGCAACTAGGGGATTAGGCGACATGTGTACGGGGGAGGTTTTTCCTAATTAAACAAATGAAAAAGGAATCTAATGAGGGTTTGGGAAACTAATGACTAAGAAACTCTAAAAAGAGATGGCAGATGAGGAGTATGGATCACAATTGGCTTGAGTAACATTATGCTATCGAATTTTTATCTTGACTGAATTTTCACTTGTGGGAGTTGGGATACCCAGCTCAGGTAAGGAGTGCTAGCTCGACCTTGTGAGGCGAGATGGGTGCTAGCATTCTCTGGTATTGTGTGTGTGGACCATTTGTGACTTAGGGGGCTCAGGGGGAAGAAGAGTACCCCTAGCTTTGGCTGGGAGGTACCGGTGAGGTCACATCGGTTAGCAAGTGGGAGCTAGACGAAGCATGCATGGGACAATGACTTCAGAGCATTCACATTTGGCTACGATATGCATGTGTATATTTGTACTGAATGGTAGTTAAATTCCTTGTATATGCATCTCCTTAACGTCGAAGTTGTGTTGATTAATTGTTCTTGTTGTTTCCTTCCTGCTGTTAACACATGAATTTTCCACCTGTTTCTTAAGAATCAGACAGAAATTGAGGTTTAAACTCAAAAGAATTATGGTGTAAATCATGTGGCATTATGCCCATGATTTCCACAGGGAAAATGAAAATATTGGAGGCTTAAGAAGCTCAAGAACCCTCTCTCCACCTATCACATCTCCCTTCCCGATACCTCCTCTCACCTCCCGACACTTGTCCCACTCACATTCTACTCTCGCTTACACCTCACCTCCTCCCCGCCTATCACACCTCCCTCGTTCCTCTGCCACATTTGCCTTTCCCTTACTACCACAACCTCGTCCCAGCCTCCGCTCCCCCAATCGATTCCTTCCACATGGTCATCGCTCACTCATTGGGCCATGAGAGTTTTCTCCAAGCACCTCGCTCCACATCACCCCTGTGCATACGCTATCAGATTTGCAAATATCGCATTGGTCACAGACAAAGACCATTCATGGCCTCGAGGCATCAGGATGGACTCGCATAAGTCATTGGCACCGTCTGAGAACAATTATGGGTGTTAGGCCCAGTCCTAATCCCAATGAAGACAATTATTGAAGATTGCGGGCAACAATTGAGACCTTGCCTCATCCCATAAATGGAAAATGTCACAGAGAGCATCCATGAAGGCACACTTACGATCCAAAGCTTCCTTATGGGCAATTTTTCCTGTAAAGCACATAACTATGCCTAGTTCACGTCTGACATCATGAAGTCTGCACAAACTGACATAGCGGGCACCGACTGAAGGCTTTGAAGGCAGTGATTTGATCACATTCCTAGTGGTTGCATCATTTTAGTATATATAGGTAGTTTTGATATTTTTTTAAGGTCGAATGGTTGAGCTAGGCTCCCTGCTATTGTAATATTTTTATGGAGAACACTGGTTTTCTGGTTATGTATTTGTTTTTTGAGACATCTTGGTTAATATAGGTCAACTTTCTTGCTCCATCTTATTTGCCTATGATATTGAGAGAGTTCATGAGTGACTGTTTCAAATGAATTGTTGTAACCGTATTATGATGAATGTTTGATTGTGCTGTTATAATTTCATTTAGTTTCCTTGAGATTTGAATTCAAGAGGATCTTGTGTTTAGGTTTTTCCTCCTTAGGCTGCTGGAAGACCTGATGTCAACAACATACCTCTACACTCTCCTCACCAAAGTCTTCCCTCTATTCACCCTTACTCCAACTTATTGACAGAAGTTAATCAAGACCTCAACTACATGTGCATACCAATCCAGTTTTCTGAGTTAAAACAATATCATCTTGAGTCTGCGCCCATTTGACCTCTTTGAAACTAACCTGTGACATAAAACTCTCATGGGTACTGGGATTACCTCCAATGCAATCTGGAGGTGACTTCTAGTTCTAACACCTACTTAAAAAATAAAATAAAAAATGCACTTGCTTTGCATCGCATGTAGTCGTAACGACGAGGGTCGTTACATATGGTATCAGCACGGGTTCGACCCACGACCTAGGATCACTACGACTTTGGTTGATTATATGTTTGATTATAATGTTGCTGATTAAATTGATTTGTATTTGTGCAGGTAATCATGGTTAGAGGATGCCGCATAGGCAGACGAAGGGGTGCTAGAAGAGGAGACGTGATGCCCACAGTAGCATGCACGCCTGAGGGGTATAGCGCCCAGGGAGATGAATAGGCTGTCGGGCAGGAACAAGTAGATGTGGGTGATGTGGTTGGGCTGATGAGGTCCTTTCAGAGGATGTTTGAGGGAATTATCAACCATTTGGATAGAGATGAGGCTAGGGCATTGACACCTCCTGAGGATCCACCATGCGCTCCAGTCGGTACTGGTGGCATTCACCGCGAACTTGAGAAGGTTAAATTTCTTGAGTTCTTTGGTGCCCCGAATGATGTAGCTGCCGAGGCATGGTTGGAGAATATGGCGATGTTCTTTTCACTTCGCGAATATACCTCCAACATGAAGGTCCGCATGACGATCTTCCAACTGAAGGGGAGCACTCTTCTATGGTGGAAGATGCTCCTGCCGCAATTGAACATGGTCGTTGAAGACATGTCATGGGAACTATACAAGGAACGGTTCTAAGAGAGGTATCTATTTGAGGAATTCATTGAGCGTCAGCTCAATGAGTTCAACGCATTATGACAGGGTGGACGTACAGTGCCCGAATACGATGCCCATTTTATGGAGCTACTTCGGTGTGCTCTGGACCTGAATACCGAGAAACTTAAGGTCAACAAGTTCTTGTTTGGAATTAATGTCAGCATTCATGCAAAGCTTAGGATTATGATGCCTCAAACCTTGCATGATACTGTCCATAAGACCCTCATAGCAGATGAGGAGATTATTAGAGAGGGTAAGAGCAGGACTCTAGCGAGACCAGCGGGACATGCGTCATTTGGTGCGCAACAACATTAGACACCAGCTAGACATTCACCATGATATCATGGCTTCCAGATAGGATCCATTTTCACTACACCTCAACAACCAACACCTCAGCAATGGACTCGTTACCTAGGACCACAACAACAACAACAACGTCGACTGCAACAACAATAGTTTAGGCCTGTTCAACAGAACATACCAGGGTTCCAAGTCGGTGGGCCGTCAACTTCTACTTTGGGTATGAGGAGTACAGGACCAAAGAAAGGGTGTTGGACATGTGGAGAGCCACATTATCAGTGTGATTGCCTAGTGGAGAGGAATAGAGCTTCTAGATCAGCTAGACCCACTACCGTGGGAGATTTGGGTAAGGCCCATCGGATTCATTGAGCGGTGAATAACCGCCAAGCAGAGCACCTGTCGACTGTGCTCGAGATGTCAAGTTTTGTCTTTGACCAGACCCTTAGCATTTTGATAGATCCAGGTGCTACTGAGAGTTTTATTTTTGGTGTAGCATTAAAAAGAATTAAGGTAAAGGCAGTTGAACAGGATGAGTTTAAATTTATAGAAATGGCTTCGAGAGTTAAACAAAAGATAGGAGGGAAGGTTACGGGCTGTAGCCTTAACTTAGGAGAGTTTTTCACCAAGACCAACTTGTACGTCATGATATTAGGATCTTATGATCCCATGATCGGTATGGACTGGTTGGAATCACATGAGGCGATCCTCAACTGTAAGATGAAACAATTGATCTTGGTCGATGATGAGGGAAAGAGATGCATGATTGTAGGTTGGAACCAAGGAGTTTCCTTGAGGTTCATCTCTTCCTTGTAGCTACGGAAGAGCATGCGCAAGGGATGTAAGCTTTATATGATCCTTGCATTAAATGAGAAGGGAGTAGCAGAAGTTCTAGAAAACATTCTGGTGGTGCAAGAATTTGCAGACGTATTCCTTGAGGAGTTACCTCGGATTCCGCCTGAGAGGCAATTGGAATTTACCATAGACCTAAAACCGGGGACTGAACCGATAGAAAGAATGCCTTATCGGATGTCGACCCCAGAGTTATAGGAGCTGAAAATGCAACTGAAGGAGTTGCTAGACCTAGGAATTATACGTCCAAGTGTGTCACCATGGGGTGTGCCTATTATTTTCATCTGGAAGAAGGATGGGTTGTGGAGACTCTGCATTAACTATCATCAATTGAACAAGACAACGATCAAGAATCAATATCTGTTGCCAAGGATTGATGATCTGTTTGATCAGATGAAAGGTGCGATGATGTTTTCAAAGATTGACTTGAGATTAGGGTATCACCAGTTACAGATCAAGGAGGACGACATCCCTAAGACCGCCTTTAAGATGAGGTTTGGACATTACGAGTTCATTGTTTTACCGTTTGGACTGACAAATGCCCCATGGGTATTTATGAGTTTGATGAACGGGGTGTTCCACGAATACTTGGACAGGTTCGTCCAACTATTCATTGATGATATTTTGATTTACTCTTGGACGATGGAGGAGCATGACGAGCACTTGCGCATGGTACTACAATGTCTACGAGAGAACAAATTGTATGGGAAGTTGTTCAAATGCTTGTTTTATCAATCGAAGATTCATTACTTGGTGCATGTCATCTCTGATGAAGGTATTGCTGTGGATCCAACAAAGGTCGAGGCTATTATGGAATGGCCTACGCTGAAGAATGTCCCAGAAGTGCATAGATTCACGGGTTTAGTGGGATACTATTGACGGTTCGTTGAGGGTTTTTCGAAGATATCAAATCCGATCACGTAATTGTAGAACAAGAGCAAGAAGTTTGTTTGGACCGAGAAATGCATGGAGGCATTTTGGAGGTTCAAGGAGTTGTTGATGACAACACCGATACTAAAGGTCCCTGACATGGACACAGACTTCTTGGTATGCACTGACGCATCCAAGGAAGGCTTAGGTGGAGTCTTGATTGAAGACGGTCGAGTGGTCGCTTACATCTCTATAAAGTTGAGAAGGAACGAGGAGAACTATGTGACACACGATTTGGAGTTGTTAGCCATTGTTTATACCTTGAGAGTTTGGAGACACTACCTTATTGGATGGAAATTCAAACTAAAAACAGACCACTGTGGACCACAACACATATTTATGCAAAGTGACTTGAATGCGTGACAACGACGTTGGTCAGAATTGATTAGCGAGTACGATTTTGAGATTACTTACATGAAAGGAAGAGTGAACAGAGTAGCAGATGCGTTGAGTCGGAGACCACACATATTTTTGGTGATGCCTCTTCAAATGAATCTATGTGAAAAGATCCTAACTTTACAACGCAATGATGACTAGTACAAAGAGGTCAAGGATTTTATCGGACAAAACACAATGATGGTACCAAAATTCAAGGGATTTACTGTGGAAAATGACGGATTATTGATATTTAAAAGTTGAATTTACGTACCACCCAACGACGAGTTGAGGAGTTTGATCCTAAATGAGGCTCATAGATCAATGTACATGCCTCATCTTGGAGTCACGAAGATGATATAAGACCTTAAACCCTTATTCTTATGGAAAGGATTGAAGGCAGACATAGTCAACTACATGGCAAGATGTCTAGAATGTCAGCAGGTGAAGGCTAAACATAGACATCTTACAGGATTTCTACAACCACACGCTATTCCAGAATCGAAATGGGAGGTCATATCGATGGATTTCATTGTTGGATTTCCATTGACGGCAAGGAGACATGACTCAATTTTTATGGTATTCGACACTCTGAAGAAGAGTACTCATTTTATTCCTATGCGTATGATGTATCAAGCACCTGACATAGCTGGAGTTTTCATCAGTGAGATTGTGAGGCTGCATGGCATGCCTAAGAGGATTATATCTGATAGAGTATCGATGTTTATAGGGTGATTTTGGAATAGTTTCCAAGAGGCCTTGGGAACCCAACTTAACTTTAGTACCACGTATCACCTGGAGACAAACGGGCAGACTGAAAGAACAAACCAAATCTTAGAGGATATGTTGCGTATGTACGTTATAGACCAAAAAAAGTGTTGGGAAGAGTTCTTGCCACTGGTAGAGTTTACATACAACAACAGTTATCAAAGCACCATTAAGATGGCGCCTTTCGAGTTTCTTTAGGGGTGACCATGTCAGATGCCTTTGAGTGGGGATCGTCTTGATGATAGGGTCCTGGTGGGACCAGAAGTGATCTAAGAAATGGAATCTCAAATGCAAACAATAAGACAAAGGATCAAGGAAGTGCAGGATCGGCAGAAGAGTTATGCCGATGTGCATCATGTCGATCGTAGTTATGAAGTTGGCGATCGAGTCTTATTGCGGGTGAAACCCCATAAGAGTTCGATCAAGTTTGGAAAGGGTGCTAAAATCTCTCCTAGGTTCGTGGGACCTTTCGAGATTGTGGAAAGGAAGGGGCCTATGGCCTATCGACTAGCCTTGCTTGATTCTTTGATGTGTATGCACAATGTTTTTCACGTATCTGTTTTGAGACATTATGTTAGTGATCCTACACACATTATTGACATGAGTTCCTTGTAGGTATCAGATGAGGGTGCGATCACGGCAGAGCCAATCCACATCCTGGACCATCACATTTGAAAGTTATGATGTTGAACAATAGATTAGGTCAAGGTCCAGTGGGACAACTATAGTCCACACAAAGTGACCTGGGAGGACGCATATGATATGCATCAATAGTTTCCATTTTTGTTTGATAAATAGACTTATGATATTGTGATACACTTTACTTCGGTACTTATTTACTGTGAAACTTCGGGACAAAGTTTAAACCAAGAGGGGGTGTATGTAACATCCCGCTCTTGCGCGCACTGAGCAGACTTATTCTTTGAGGACACTTGCGTGCAAGTGATCCAGTTCTATATACGATTGGTTGTTGTGATTATGATTATGATTATGAGATATTGTGAATTTGATGATATGTTATTTTGTTGCATTTACATTGACAGGTGTATTGAATGAGTTCTCCTGAGTGTGCATGAATCTGGATGTTGAGGATGCCGAGGTCGATGAAACTCCTTGGAATCTGGATCGAGTCAAGGAGTGGACTGTTAGGGTTTGAATGTTGTTGATGTGACATATGTATATATGATTAGATATTATGATGTTGATTTTTATTGCTGACATGATTCGTTGATGGATGCAGGATGACGATAGCTTTCCGACCAGACTCACATTTGGAGTAAAGGGGTCACACATGAAAACCAGAGACATTGAGGGAGAGGTGTGGCAGCAGCCCTGCCACAGCCTACTAGCACTCTTGCCATGGCTCGAACTATAGGTTAACGATTACCTAGTTCGAGAGACCTGCGATGTCATGAGAGAAAACTGTGACAGTCACTCATGATGTTTCTAAGGGGCATGCAATAAGGCAGGGTCCTTATTTCTTAGAGGTCCTTAGTATCCCACAGGATCACTTGACGAAGTATTGAATCCAGGGGTTTGACGTCTACCAAATCCAGTCAAGAGGCGAGTGGCACCCTTGGAGCATGTAGTGTGTCTTGAAGGGCATGTCGCTCAAAGAAAACATAAAGAGGTGAGTGGCACCCTTGGAGCACATAGTGCGTTCTGAAGGGAACATCGCGATTTTAACTGGTACATTAATAAACCTAGTGCCTAGAAAACTATGTCTCCTTAGGGCCTGGTCAGCCTTAAAATGAATAAAGTGATGAGTAAGTTTACTAACAAATTTTCCCTTAAGAACTGTCACCAAGCCTAGTGAATTTAAAACCCAAGTCTAAGTAGAACTTGTGGATAACGAAAAACTAAATAAACATGTAACAAGAAGGGGGGGTAAGAAATTCAAACTTTAATTATTAAAGTAAAAATTATAATGGAGGATTAAATCTATTAAAAGGGTAAATGGTTATTTTTATCTACACTTGCTAAATTGATTTTTAGTTAAAAAGGAAAAAGGGGAAACTTAAAGAAAAATGAAACTTAAAGAAAAGGGGAAACTTAAAGAAAAAGGGGAATGTCTAACTTAGTAAGGAATCTAGCCTTTGGGACTTTCTATTTATGAACTCAACTAGGAATTAAGTAAGGCGTAAGTCATTTAAGAATTGAAAGGGAATATTGGGACACCAACGAGCATTTTTAGGAACGCTTTTAGGTGGGTGAGGAAAATAAGAATATTTAATTAATTAATAAATTGATTTTCTCGTGCAACTAGGGGATGAGGTGACATGTGTACGGGGGAGGTTTTTCCTAATTAAATAAATGAAAAAGGAATCTAATGAGGGTTTGGGAAACTAATGACTAAGAAACTCTATAAAAGAGATGGCAGAGGAGGAGTATGGATCACATTTGGCTTGGGTAACGTTACACTGTTGAAATTTTATCTTGACTGAATTTTCACTTGTGGGAGTTGGGATACCCAGCTCGGGTAATGAGTGGTAGCTCGACCTTGTGAGGCGAGCTAGGTGCTAGAATTCTCTGGTATTGTGTGCATGGCCCCTTTGTGGATCGGGAGGCTCAGGGGGAAGAAGATTACCCCTAGCGTTGGCTGGGAGGTACTGGTGAAGTCACATCGGTTAGCAAGCGAGAGATGGATGGAGCGCATGCAGGACAACGACTTCAGAGAATTCACATTTGGCTACGGTATGCATGTGTATATTTGTATTGAATGGTAGTTAAATTCCCTGTATATGCATATCTCTAATGTTGAAAGCTCGCGTGCGTCACTGTGTTAAAAATTAGTTAATTTTCTGACTTGACAATTTATGCTTGTGAAATTTGGTTGAAGGGTAGTTAAATTATGTTCCCACGCCTTCAGTTAAGGTACTTCTATTGTGTTAAAGTTTATGTTTTATTCAACGTAATACTATCCAGAGATTTCATTTTTTGTCTTTCAACGAATTTGTCTTGAAGAGCCCAACATTTTATGATAAGAGAATTCAAAGTTATCCCAGCCTTATGCTCATTGTACCTTTGATTGATTCCAATGGCAAACCCAAACTTTGAATGTAAATGACTTCTTTGCATTTTTTTTTATTGTTTTTAATACAAGAAAAAATGTGTTTTTATCGTCCGTTCCTTTATCCTTTAAGTTATTAGTCCATGCCTGAGTAGTCAGCTAGGAGCCGAATCGACTGTCTTTCACTCCGGTGTTAAATATTTAGATTCAAATGCTCTTCTTTCCTGTGCATGGATAATAACTATAAGATCATTTCTCTGCCCAACAAGGAATTCTCTCCTGGGTGTTTATTCTCTCCTTAGCCTCTGCAAATGCTAACTCATGCTTCCGCACAAAATTTTTGAGGATGTCTCTCCAGTTCACCAAACATTTTATTTCCTGCGATTGGTTTATTTCTTGCAGCGAATTTTATGCAGCGAAGGATTTAATTCTTCCTGCGTTTGGTTTATCATCTACTCCTGTGATTGTTTTAATTCTTGGAACGAATTTTATGTTGCGAATGATTTATTTCTTGCTGCGATTTTATTGTTGCATTTGGTTTTTCCTGGAGATTGTATCCATTTTTCTCATGGCTGAATGAGCCCAGAACAACTATTCCTTGCGTTTAATCTTATTTCGAGTTTGTCGAACTGCATTTTACACCACTATATTAATAATAATTTTGTTTTTACTGAATTACATGGGCCACAAGAATCGTTCGTGGTTGAATATGTCATCTAATCGCATGGGCTGCTTCATTATTCAAAGTGCTTGTTGAGCATCTTTATGGCACATGGGCGACACCAGTCGTTCACACGTCTGTGGAAATTTAAGTTGTTCAATCGTTCAAATGTCTGTGGCATTTAAATAAGATTGGGAAAAACTATTTTCTATTAGTCTTCTCATAAAAAATTCCTTCAACAAATGGAAGAGAACAAAACTCTCTAACAATGGTTTTATGCATATGCACACAAATGTTTTACAGTTGCAGTAGCGTGTAGATTGTCCCGGGGAAATGAATACATGCGTCTGGTTCGAACAGACAGAACTGGAAGAATAAATCCAACCTATATATCAATAATTTGCTACCTCTCTCGCTGGGAGAAATGATTGGTACCTTGTTCATCTCGTACTTCTATTTGATTTATGGGCTTATATTATGTCTCCTGTACCTCCGCTCTTGCGCTAGTTACCTTGTGATTCCTCGTCAGTGCCTTGCATGGGCGCTAACCTTGGTGGACTTAGAGATTGGTCCTTCGGGTGTTGGATATATGTTGTTAATGCTTGGTGTAGCTCTTGGTCTGATTAGCATGTGTGTTGTTGATGCCACCTGGGACTAAGCCTCATGATCAAGGCCCAAAACCTTTTTCGACAACTCACCTAGAATATTGAACCACTTACTACAAGAATAAAACAAATGAGAACGTTTTCCTTGCTGTAACTGTTCCTTCCGATTGTTCCCAGCCATTGACAACGCTGAGTTGTTAGAGAAACGATTTGATTATCCATCTTGATAATGATGAGTTTGTCAGATAACTGACAAGAACGAATTAAATATTCGTGTATTAATAGCTGCAATGGTAACAAATTAATTGCTGCAATGGTAATAGATTAATTGCTTAATTGCAATGGTAATAGATTAATTGCTTAATTGCAATGGTAATAGGTTAATTGATTAATTGCAATGCTAATAGATTGATTAATTGCAATGACAATAGATTAATTGATTAATTGCAATGGTAATAGTTCACTCATTTTCACTTAGTCATAATGATTTAACAGCTAACGGGTTGTGGTTTATTTGTGTAATAGTTTAATGGCTTGCGCAAGATCAATGGTTGAGGGTTTAATAATTTTATTAGCTAAATTGATTAGTAGTCTAACAGTTAATTGGTTACTATGTTCCTTGTGCCTTAGGTTGAATTGTAAATGGTGGTTGGTCATAGTTGTTACGCCACATATGATTGCCTTGTAGGAAAACAATAAATCCTTCGGTTAGTTGCGCAATTTAAATTTGAATGATGTCACCTTGCGTCTTATTGACTTGTTGATTGGGTGCTTGGGTATAGTCTTCGTGTATTTATTAATAGATAATTTGGTCTCCTAGCGCGAGGGATTTTGCTTGGGTTAAAGGTCTAGATATGTTATGTTGCGCCTTGGTTACTGTCACGCCTATTGCCTTGTGACAACATGATTCCTGATGAGGGGATCATTGTGTGCCCTGATTAATAGATGCGAATGATAACCTGGTCAGAGTCTTATGCTTCCCAATGTGGGTGTATTGTTCGTTGTAATTGATGTTTGTACTTGGTTCTGTAATGCCTTAATGTGATTGGTTTTGCTTGTCGTAGATGTTTCTAGTTACTGGTCATCGAAGCCGTTGTGTCAGGATTGTTGATGTTGTCCTTTAGCTTGTAGGCATTGTCTTGCTTGTGTCGGGCGGGTAGCAATTTTTATTTATCTATTTGATTATCACATGTTTCGTCCAATTGCATAATGTGCTAATATGTTGGGTTGTTGTTGTTTGTTGCCTGATTTGCGTGCATTGTGTTCGTTGTCAATTTGTGTTGATTAATTGTTGTCGTTGTTGCCTTCCTACTTTAAAAAAAAAAAAATTTACTTTCTTTGCATTGCATGTAGTCATAATGATGGGGGTCATTACATAAAGCCCAGTTACTACACACATCAACGATTTGTCATACAGACTTTTCTAACAAAAATTTGCATCCAGATCTTCTCCGTGGAGAAACAAAATAATGAAACAACGCAAATTTGTGAGGATCCTTCCTGCAGTTTTAGCCAGTTGCTGTGGCTAACATCCTCATTGGGTGTTAAACATAGAAGCCATCTAGTTAGCGACTAGGAGATGGGACCTTGCTACTTCCTCCAGTGGAGGATCATCGTTCAACTTTTAATGAAATCCAACTGGACTAAAAGACAAAAACGCAAGGCAAGGAGTGGAAGGCATTACAAAAAATTATGATTAGATTATGTCTGATGTGCCATAATCGAATATAAATGATTAGATTCTGTCTGATGTGCAGGAGTTACAAAAAAATGCAAGCAAGGTTTTGAATCCGAGGCTCATTCTGGCCACGCAAAAATTAGACAGTAACTCCAGAAATAAAAGACACACAAAGATATCAGGCGAAAACTAACAAGTGCAGCCATCCCGTGTTACAAGAATTAATGTAAATAACAACTCAAACTTATGGTACTGTTCTTAATGATCAACTCAAGTTAACAAGGAATTCGGTACTGAGTAAAATTTCTTCTGTTAACGTTTTATTTTATAGCAATCACAGTACTCAATATAAGTTGACTAGGAATTCATATCAACAAACATTTTTCATTAAATAATAAGGAAATACTAAAACTAATTCATTGCCACAATTACAATTCTAAGCTGGAATAAAATTTTTGAATTACATTTCATCATTGCTGTCCAAAATCAATTTCAACCTTCGCCATTATAGATATTCATGTACAGAAAATTTAGATGAAATTTTTCTTTTATTTTTAAACAAACATTAGCATTGCTTACCTATAACCGATGGTGAATAACCAGAAGTCGCTATCTCGCACTTGCACCCCCGTCTGAGTCCTTCTCATGCTCTGTCCAAGTAATGCTTTCCAACCGCTGAGACCTCACCGGTATCTCCCAGCCAACACTAGGGGTACTCTTCTTCCCCCCGAGCCCGACGAGCTGCAAATGGACCACACACACAATACCAGAGAATGCTAGCTTCCCAGCTCACCTTGCAAGGTCGAGCTACCACTCATCTCCCGACCTGGGTATCCCAACTCCCACAAGAGAAAATTCAATCAAGATAAAAATTTCAGCCGCGTAACGTTACATAATCCAGATGTGATCCATACTCCTCCTTTGCCATCCTTTTTATAGAGTTTCTTAGTCATTAGTTTCCCCAAAAAACTCATTAGTTTCCTTTTTCATTTATTTAACTAGGAAAAACCTCCCCCACACACATGTCACATGATCCCCTAGTTGCACCAGAAAATCAATTTATTAATTAATTAAATTTTCCTATTTTCCTCACCCACCTAAAAGCATTCTTAAAAACGCTCCTCGGTGTCCCATTATTCCCTTACTATTCTTAAATGACTTACACCTTACTTAATTCCTAGTTGAGTTCTTAAATAGAAAGTTCCAAAGGTTAGATTCCTTACTAAGTTAGACATTCCTCTTTTTCCTTAAGTTTCCCTTTTTCTTTAAGTTTCCCCCTTTTTCTTTTTAACTAAAAAAAATCAGATTTAGCAAGTGTAGAAAAACAACCATTTACCCATTTAATAAATTTAATCCTCGATTATAATTTTTACTTTAATAATTAAAGTTTGAATTTCTTTACCCCCTTCTTGTTATATGTCTAATTATTTTTTGTTCAGAGGTTATACTTAGACCTAGGATTTAAATTCACTAGGCTTGGCGACAGTTTTTAAGGGAAAAAAATGTTATTAAACTTACTCATCACATCATTCATTTTAAGGCCGACCAGGTCCTAAGGAGGCATAGTTTTCTAGGCACTAGGTTTATTCACTTGCCAATTAAAATCGTGAAGTTCCCTTCAGGACGTACTACATGCTCCAAGGGCACCACTTTCCTCTTTCCGTTTTATTTGCGCGACGTTCCATTCAAGACGCACTATGTGCTCCAAGGGTTCCACTCGCCTCTTGAATGAATTTCAGTAGACGTCAAACCCCTGGAGTCAATACTCCATCAGGTGATCTTGTGGGAGACTAAGGGCCTCTAAGGAATAAGGACCCGCCTTATTGCGTGCCCCTTAGAATCATCGTGAGCGACTGTCATAGTCTTCCCTCATGGCATCACATATCTCTCGAAATGGTAATCGTTAACTTATAGTTCGAGCCACGACGAGAGTGCTAGTAGGCTATGGTAGGGCTACTGCTAGACCTCTCCCTCAATGTCTCTAGTTGTCGTGCGTGACCCATTTACTCCAAATGTGATTCTGGTCGGCAACTATTGTCATCCTGCATCCATCAATGAATCATGTCAGCAATAACAATCAACATCATAATATCTAATCATATGTACATATGTCACATCAACAACATTCAAACCCTAACAATCCACTCCCTGACTCGATCCAGAGTCCCATGAGTTTCCTCGATGCCTCGACATCCTTAACATCCAGTGTCCTGCACACTCAGGAGAACCCAGTCAATAGCACCTGTCGATGTAAACACAACAAAAATAACATATCATCAAATCCACAATGTCTCATAATCATAATCAAAACAAGCAATGATATAATGACCCAGATCACTTGCACGCAAGTGTCCTCAAAGAATAAGTCCGCTCAGTGTGCGCAAGAGCGGGATGTTACAAAATTAACCTAAATTGTTAGAATTACAATTTGTACAACATATTAATAAGAGTGCATAGTTTTTTGTTCATCGAAATCTAGCAAAGGCAATCGGAAATGAGGTGATTTGGTTTTTCCATAGTTTATGCCTTGGTCAAAGTATGGTTCTTAAAGATCTTGGAAACATGGATACAAGAATAGCTAGCTAAAATATGAATAGACTTAATATTTTTTTTTTTTTTTTTTCGATAAATTAAAATTTTTCTTTGTTGATTGGATTGCTTTAAAATGGATCAAAATTTCTAGAGGAAAGTTTTCATAATTAAAGTGTCCATCAATCAATTGGAACTATGCCTTTCAACAAAATTCTTATCAAGTTTGGATGATAATTTATAATGGATCTATCTATTTATTAAATTACTTTGATACAACCTCTTGCACCATTAAAAATTAAAAAAAAAATGGATATAGACTTCTCCACATCATGAGAAAATTAATTGTTTATTCATTGAAATTTTAAAATAATAAATAAATATTTATATCATTATTATATGACGAGAATATCAATTTGGAACAGATGATTTTTTTTTTCACGTCATGAGATAATTAATTGTTAAATCATTGAAATTTCAAAATAATAAATAAACATTTATATCGTTATTATATGATGAGAGTATCAATTTGGCATGAATGTTTTTTTTTTTCACTAGTATATAGATCATTTACATTGGTATATAGATATTTTAGTCTTTAACAATTTAGTAGTCGATCAAGTAGAGGATGTGCTATTTTCCCTGTCAAAGTTCAATTCTCCCAATGCATAGTGGCATGCTTTGCTCCCTTATTAAAGAGGTCATTATGGTTCATGCAATTAAGTTAAGCATGGTGATGGACAAAGATCTTATTCACTAGTGCCTTCAACTTTTTTCCAATCAAAGTGTTCATTGGGTGCACTAAAATTTTGTAATTAGGGAATTAATTGATTGTTCAAGTGGGAGTGGTGATATTTGGAGCAGTCTAATATTGTAGCAAATTTCCCTTCTGTTATTGGATTTAAGTGATATATGAAGTTAAAATCCTCGTTGACCTAGAATGCTAATTAAGTTTTTAACAATTTCACGTATTTATAATTGAGAAATATCTTGAGAGACATCATTGCACCATACATAAAACTTGGATCATAATGAAACTTTAATCATACTTGAAATTTATATTAATTTCTTATCATATTTGATTCAATTATCTAAAAGTGTAATGACATGTTTAACTCCTCGTCAATAAAAGTTTGTCATTATCAATGCAAGCAAATCAAATATGATAATGTACAAAGATTTAATTAACAAATATTTACTGACATTTATTATATAACACTAAAATTAAAATTAAAAAAAAAAAAAAAATCCTTAAGAGACCATCTGGGAAGGAATCTATAAAATTAGGTGAGCCTTGTACAAAGGTCAAGCAAAATTCATACTTCACCATAGGAATAATAGAAATAGGGTAACATAGGAAGTTCATTCCACTATCCACGTAGTCTTGAAGCTAAAAGCATAGGCATGGCCTTATCCAATCAAAACTTTTTCTATTTTTATATAAACTTAGCTCAATCAATATCATAATATATCATAATAAGAAGGGTCGTAATTTTAAATAAAACCAATTTATACCCATGTTGATATAAGGAGAGGAGCATGGTAGGGGCCACAATGTGGAATATACTTCTTGTCACTCATGTCATTGTTTTATCTTTATCCATTTTATAGTTGTCACTCATGTCAATGTTTTATCTTTATCTATTTTATAGTGATAACTGTTGTTGATACACAGAGATGATGATGGCAGGGCCTACAAGGATATCTTGATGGCAAGGAACATAATGGAATGGTTGTCACTCAAGTCAAAATTTTATCCTTATGCAACCATATAATGACCTCACATTCCCTGTCTACTCAGCATGTCTTTATCATTGACACTGCAAACTTGTGATGTTATTCATGACACTAGAAGTTGAAGGTGACTTTAGCTCGGGTCAATTTGAGGATGTTTAATCTTATCTTCTGGCATGTTCTTAAATTTTTTCATAAATATAATTGAACAATGAAGAATTTGGCAACAAGGTCCATTAGAGGTTTGTATATGTATGTAGATTAAGTTAGTTGTAAAAATCAATAATGTAATATTAATATATATATAATTTAATAATGATTTTAAATCATAATTATTTAAATGAAAATGGATATAAGTAGATGAGTGTTTGGAGGGTTAGTTCAAGTGAATGAGTGCCATTATTATCATGCAAGTGGTTTTAGGGTTAAGTTTTTGATTATCTAAATTGTTGATATTGTTGGATCTCACTAGATGTCCCCACCGGATTAGGCTAGTAATGAGGGCCCATGATTTACCCATTTACCATCCACAAAATGTAATGAAGTATTCAAAAAATTTCCCATGATATTTGACATTAAAACTAACCTATATTTCATATAAAACTACTTATCAATTCAACTTAATCCTAACATAAACTATATTGAATAATTTAACATTTACAACCTAAAATATATCCAATAGTTTTACATTTACAACCAAAGATATGGTGTCATTCCTTCTTACTTCTATATATCATACATAACTATTAATTATCAAATATTTATTATTGGTCTTCAAATTAATAGAAATCAAATATTTATTATTTATTTTTAAATGGTGAATATGTCTATTATGCATATATTTTTGATTTTTATTATTTATTTTTAAATGGTGAATTTGTCTCTTATGTATATACTTATTTCAAAATATACAGAGTAAATTTGTATTTAAAAAAATATTTATAATTCAATTTAATTACAAAAATATTCATTACAAAAAATGAAAAAGATAGTTTGGCCAATCTTGATAAAGATGAGTAAATTAAAAAAAATATTTATAATTCAATTTAATTACAAAAGTGTTAATTAAAAAAAATGAAAAAGATGGTTTGGCCAACCTTGATAAAGATTTGAAAATTTATAATATTAAAGATTGAAACTGATATAAAAAAGTTAGCACACCAAATTGGTGTATGAGACCCCTTTGTTTGTAGGACAAGGGACCCCCCTTTGCCCAACGATTTGACTGGTAAAGTCTACGAAGATATACATACCCTATTCTCCTCTTGATTTGAAACTATGACCTCTTAAGAGGAAACACATGTTCTTAACCATTAGGCCCACTCAGGTTGTAACTTTATTTTACAAATAACTTTATTTTATGAATCTTTAATTTTAATGATTCTTTATCTCCACTAAAAAAAGAATGTGACTTTCAAGATTAGTAACTCTAATTCTTTATATTCCTTTTTATTAGTGATTATATTTTTATTAAAATATTATAATAGAAAGAATTTACTCTAAGGATTTGTAACTTTAATTGTTTTATTCATTCGGTTATTATAATTTTATTAAAATATTATAATACACGGTTTATAAAATAATTTCACTTTAAAGACGAGTCACTTTAAATATAAAATATAAATTTTTAATTTATAAAAAAATAAATATTTATAATTTAATTTAATTATAAAAATATTCATTTAAAAAACCATATGAGTCACTTTAAATATAAAATATAAATTTTTTATTTATAAAAAAATAAATATTTATAATTTAATTTAATTATAAAAATATTCATTTAAAAAATTATATGGAAAGTATCTAGATGGAAAAGAATTTATAATATTAAGATTATTATTATAATTTTATTAAAATATTATAATACACGGTTTATAAAATAATTTTACTTTAAAGATGAGTCACTTTAAATATAAAATATAAAATTTTTATTTATAAAAAAATAAATATTTATAATTTAATTTAGTTATAAAAATATTCATTTAAAAAACCATATGGAAAGTATATAGATGGAAAAGAATTTATAATATTAAAATTATTATTAAAATATTATAATACACGGTTTATAAAATAATTTGACTTTAAAGATGAGTCACTTTAAATATAAACTATAAATTTTTTATTTATAAAAAAAAAATATTTATAATATTAAGATTATTATTATTATTTTATTAAAATATTATAATACACTGTTTATAAAATAATTTAACTTTAAAGATGAATGACTTTAAATATAAAATATAATTTTTTATTTATAAAAAAATAAATATTTATAATTTAATTTAATTATAAAAATATTTATTTAAAAAATCATATGGAAAGTATCTAGATGGAAAAGAATTTATAATATTAAAATAATTATTAAAATTTTATTAAAATATTATAATACACGGTTTATAAAATAATTTGACTTTAAAGATGAGTCACTTTAAATATAAAATATAATTTTTTTTTTTATAAAAAATTAAATATTTATAATTTAATTTAATTATAAAAATATTCATTTAAAAAACCATATGGAAAGTATCTAGATGGAAAAGAATTTATAATATTAAGATTATTATTATAATTTTATTAAAATATTATAATACATGGTTTATAAAATAATTTGACTTTAAAGATGAGTCACTTTAAATATAAAATATAAATTTTTTATTTATAAAAAATTAAATATTTATAATTTAATTTAATTATAAAAATATTTATTTAAAAAACCATATGGAAAGTATTTAGATGGAAAATAATTTATAATAATTTTTTTGTTTGTTAATGTGGTCGAACTTGTTGGCATCAGGATTAACCGCGACTCAGGGGCATCTAAGCCGTCAAAATCACCCGGGGATCGCACCCGGTCTGAGCCACACCAACTCTTAACATGGTTGGATTTTTTGTCCCCGCAACACACTCTGTCACCCACTGTCCTACACTCGGGGACGGAAATTTTTTTATAATATTAAAATTATTATTATAATTTTATTAAAATATTATAATAAAAGGTTTATAAAATAATTTGACTTTAAAAATGAGTCACTTTAAATATAAAATATACATTTTTTATTTATAAAAAAATAAATATTTATAATTTAATTTAATTATAAAAATATTCATTTAAAAAACCATATGAAAAGTATCTAGATGGAAAAGAATTTAAAATATTAAGATTATTATTATAATTTTATTAAAATATTATAATACACAGTTTATAAAATTATTTGACTTTAAAGATGAGTCACTTTAAATATAAAATATAAATTTTTTATTTATAAAAAATTAAATATTTATAATTTAATTTAATTATAAAAATATTCATTTAAAAAACCATAAAAAACCATATGGAAAGTATCTAGATGGAAAAGAATTTATAATATTAAAATTGAAACTTGATTGATAAAAATAAAATCCCATAAAAGAGTAACTTGATAGTAACATAAAAGAGTAACTTGTAACTTGATTTTATGGATCTTTTTAATGATTCCCTATTACCATTACAAAAAATAAATTGACTTTAATTATTAGTATCTTTAATTCTATTTATTCCTTTCTATCCGCCACTATTAAAAGGTTATTTTAATTTTATTAAAATATATATTTTTTTTCACTGAAACTGTTGGAATTTTGTATTAAAAAAGAGATTTGAACTTTTTCAGATTACACACAGTAGAGTAATTCTCTCTTCTTCTCCTAGAGAATTAGTTGACTTTTGTATTCTAATTATGTTGGTGAAACAAGTCCAATAGGACCTACTAATTTGCCATGTAAAGTTGGCTACAAAAGTAAACAAAAGTAGCAAAAATTTGTAATTCATCAAAAACCTGTCTAAAAGTTTTGAAAAGCTGCTGGGTCCTTTTGGAAATTTGTTGGATATGCTACTGGATTAGCATCTGGATGATGAATTCCTTCTCTTGGGTTCTGCCAGACTAGAACCATCGGTGGAGCTAGAGGTACCAGAGAGTGCTCGTTGCTTGCTACTGAGTGGAAGGTTGAGGGAAGCCTTGAACCTACTGAATTGTTGGAGATTGCTGGATGCTGGGTACAATATACCATTTGTTGTGCCATTTCTCCAATTTGCCTAGTATTCCTATTGATCTCGTGGAGCGCAATTGCGAGCTCTTGATTATGCCTGAGTTCTTGCTGGTGTAATTGACCCTGCAAATTGGCTACTTCATCTCGCAGCCCCTGGTTTTCCCTCTGTAATTCCCTGAGACAAGAGTCTGTTCATTCTTTTTCACACCTGACATCCATATGCAGAGTGTGAAATTGCTCCCTCAATTCCTCCGAGACGCAGGATATTCAAGTGCAGGGGGCTTTGGATCTTCGCCACATGATGGTGAGAGGGCACAAAAGCGAGTTGTCCTGGACTTCGCTGTAGAAATGCAGAATGATACTAGATTAGGGATGTAGCGTTAACCATAATCGCAGGAGGGGGAGCATCTACACACACTTGATGGAACATGGGGCTTGAAATTCCCACGAGCCAATGAGATCTCGCACATAGAAGAGAAGGGGAAGTGACGCCATGGAAGTTGGGAGGGGCATCATAGAGTACATTAGAAACGCCGAGGAGTTAAGAAGAGGGATGAGAATTGGAGGAGATGGCACGGGGAGGAAGAGGGAGGGCACGTGGTCGTGAGGATGGGGCCACGTGATGAGGGGGGCAGCTGGGGGGGAGGGGAAGGGGGAGCCCAACGAGGAGGGAGGTTGGGAGGGGGTGAGGGGAAGAGGGGGAGGGGGGAGGAGGGTGGAAGGGGAAGTCAGGAGGATCAGGAAAAAGGGAGGGAGATAGATCCGGGGTACAGTTTGAAGTGAATAGGTCGAGAGTTATGAAGGGAAACCATCTAAGACGGTGAAAATTAAGGGAGCCAAGCATGAGAAAGATCTTGGTTGATGAAGAGTTGACTTTGTTCCAGAGTCTTTGCTGGTTTAGCTAAGAGATCAACTTCCTGATTCTGAGAGCGAAGGATATGGAAGAAATGGATCTTGGTAAATTGTCGTTTCAGGGTTTTAATTTGAGAGTGGAGGCCACTGGAGATTTGGATGGTAGAGGTTTTGTGTGCAAGGAGATCCCTTATTACTATTTCAAAGTCTCCAAGAACAATGAGGGTATGGATGTTTCTTGATTGAGAAATTTGGAGCCCCATGTATACTGCAAGACTTTCCGCTTTATTATTAGTGGTCTTCCCAAGTCCCCAGGAGTAATCCACAATCTTTTGTCCATCAAAGTAGAATATGACTTCCCCCGCATTTGCCGCCCCTTTAATTTTATTAAAATATTATAATAAGAAACTTTATAAATAATTTGACTTTATAGATTAGTCACGCTAATTTTATTGATTCCCTCACATTACCACTAATAAATAAAATTTGATTTTATAAGAATTATTCACTTTAATTCTAGTGACTCCTTCCTATTCATCATTAACAAAAGGAAAGATTCATATAGAGGGGTTGTACATTGGAGTTGGGATGAGTTGTTAGTAGGAGATATATCATATCTTCTCCTCAGGACAACATAATGATAATGAGCAGTCAAGTCTTCCTTCACTTTCAAAGTCTTCAAATGTTTGTCGTTATCCTGGACTTGGTAGTGGAGTTGTGTTGGAAAAATTACCTTTTCTTTGTTAAGAGCATTTTTCTAGGTGTTGAATCTGTGTTTTGGTTTCTTTGGAGAAAACCTTCAAGCCAACAATGTGCAAGACTTTAGAGTCATCATGGGAGAAGAGATTCAAATATCAATCATGCCTTAGTGTATTGTTTCACTAAGGAATGGAGTGCAAGACGTTGACCAAGGGGATGTGAAACCAAACAAAGGTGGGAATTTATCTGAGGGGTTAGTGGAGCAGTTGAAGTGAGAGGTGAGGAAAGCTAGGGAAATATGCATTAAGCCAAGGGTCTTGTTGGTGAAATTGGTGCTAGAATATGACATACAAATGAATGAGGTTGTATCAACTGCTTCATAGACCCTAGTAGATAGATACTTTGGGTGTAGGATGGGAGAAAAAATGCTTCGGGAATATATGCCAAAAACTTGGGAGGTTTGCATTGGATACTCATTGTCTTTATTTCTTTAATATAGAGGGTGGATGCAGTTTCTTTTCTATTCATTAGGTGATTTGGAGATGATTGTAGGGAGGTTCTTGTAATGAGACTCGACCCCACTATTTCCTAAATGATGTATACATTTCCTTGATGCTAGGAGGGAGAGGGAAGATTCCACCCTAATTTGGGTTAAACTACGTAGTCTCTTAGTGTAGTTCTAGTCAATTGATATCTTCAAGGAATTTAGAAATTCACTACAATTTGTTTTTGAAAGAAGACTTAAGTTTTAGGTAGATTGATTGTATGTTGATGGAAAAGTTTCTGGTAGGAATTGATCTTTGAGAAGGGTTGGTGATGAAAATTACCCTTTAGAAGGGTGACAAATATATGGTGCAGAGTCTAGACTATCAACAAATTCCTTTTTGATGTCTAAGATGTCATAAATAAGGGCACCTATTTGCAGACTATAAATTTCCTTTTAAGAATCGATGTTGGGTTTGAAAGGAGAGAGTAATTGTCCAACTGTAGTTGAATATCTTCTAGATGTTGAGTGTTTGACTAGCCAAATCGAGGGTATTGGTCATTGGAGTGCTGGAGTCCTTACCAATCACTCAATTTTAGGAAGTAGTCAAAGAACCATTAACATGCAAATGTTGTGGTCGACAATGAAGTAAAGGATTACGATGATTGTTTTGTTGAAGAATGGAGCTAAGGAACACAATTGTTATAGACTTATGCCTGTGTAAATCATTGAAAAACCTTCCCTTTTCAAAGTGGTCTGAACATAATTTGATTATTTTGGGATGGAATGTATGGGAGGGTGGTCCTACTGGATTGCATGAGATTTATTCTAAATGGATAGAGGGTTCAAATTTAAAAGTTCCTTGGGGGACAAATGTAATTTTTTTAGGATCTTTGCTAGAGGTTGATCAAGGTGTTATGGTCTAATTGGTTCCAAACCAATATTTAATTAATGTTTATACCCAAAAACCCACATTAGATCTGACTAAAGATAGGGTATTTTTTCATCTAGACCATATAATTTCCAATCTAGGGTTCTTGTAGCCACAGAATGTGGGAGTTATGAGGGAGGCCTTGGATTGAATCCAAGCAAAGGGGGAAAATTCTTAGGTAGGGACTAAAGGTAAAACATCTCCTTAGCACAAGAAAAAGAAACCATTGAGACAGTGGAAGGAAAATAATCATTGTTACCCAAGGTTATTAGAGGATTCAGAACTCCATCCTCCTTTCACTCATGACCTATCTAACTTTAAATTCTAGGGGGTTAAGCCATCCAAAAAAAAACTAGCCTTGAATACATTGATACAAGTGTATAATCCATATATGATTATGTTACAAGAGACTACATGTGAAGGGGATAAAGTGGTAAATGAATTGGGGAAATAGTTGGGGGGATGGGATTTCACTTATTTGGATGCCAAGGGTAGGTCTGGAGATTGGTGACATGTTGGAAATCTAGTCTTTTTCAATGTACTACTTCTTTGGCTTTCTCCTTAGGTTTGGGGCTTTGTGCTTATTTCCTAGGAGTTGGGGATGGAGTTGACATTCCTGAACAACTATGGTCCTTATCTTGTGAGAAACAATATTGGTTGAAGGTGTTGGTGATGTATTTATTAAAGTAACACAGGGTCATTATAGTGGGTGACTTAAAATTCTCATTAGGCTGAGCTAAGATCTAGGGGACACATGCCCAGGATGACCATTTATTTTATTTATTCATTAAATATTTTGAGGAGGTGAGGTTGATAGATGTGGCTCCTATAAAACTGATCCCAACCTGGAGGAATGAGTGAGTTGGGGAGGATATGATATTGAAGATATTGGACAAGTTTTTAATTTTAGAAGAGTTTGCAAATTATTAGTCGTTGATTAGGAAATGGATTGGTTTAGTGGGGGAATATGACCACAACTCTATTCTATTGGAATTTACAAAAGGAGGCCATAGGCCATCTAACTCTTTTAAATATAATCCCAAATAGTTCAAGGATCAGGACTTCGTCTCTCTAATTAAACAATCTTGGATCCCATTCAATGATACCAGGCAGTCTTCTACTGCTTTATCATTTGTAGACAACCTCAAGCTAGTTTAAAAAGTGACCATTGGATGGGATGCTAAAAAGAGTAATAAAGATGAGAAGGATCTAAGTGTTATTGAAATCTAGCTACGATAATATTATGAGGATGAGATGGTGGGTTTTGAAAGTGAGGAGGTTGTCAATACTTTGGAACTAAAAAAGAGAAATCTTTTGGAATCTAGAGAGGCCAAGTGGAGACTCTAAAGAAGGGCCCTCTAGCTGACCCGTGTTGATAAAAATACAATTTTTTTTCACATTTATGCAAACCACAAACGATAAAATTTTTTTTTTTAACACAATTTGGAGGCTGCAACATAGGGAGGGTGAAGAGGTAAACAACTTTGAAGATATTGGGAAGTTGGGATCAAAGCATTTTGTGGATTTATAAAATAAAAAATGTAGAGCTAATATTGTTGAGGTGGTCAACATTACAACCTTATTCTCTATATTTTTCAATGATAGGGCCAATGAGGTTATGATGGAATAGATGACTAAGGAAGAGCTACAAGAAGTTCTGCACAACTTCCCAAAATAAAAAATTCTAGAACCACATGTTTGGCTTGTTGAATTCTTTTTGGGTTTTTATGAGTTGATAGAGGATGAATTGATCAAAGTGATTGAGTACTCTAGAGTTAATGGAAAATAAATTATAGCCTTTAACTCAACCTTCATATATTTGATACCTAAAACAACAAAATTAGGGTCCTTTGAAGAATTTATACCCATATCCCTTTGCAATTGTATTTATAAAATAATTACAAAAAAAATTTCTAGAAGGGTTAAGACACTATTGTCTGATACCATCTCTTAGGATCCATTCAAGTTCTTAGTTGATATACAAATCCATGAGTCTATAAGGTTATCATAGGAGGTTCTTCACTTTGTAAAATCCAAAAGGATACTAGCCATGGTTGTCAAAATTGAGCTATCAAAAACACATGACATAATTAGTTGGTTGTATCTTAGATTGATGTTGTCTCATGTTGGTTTATGTTTTTCCTTTGTTAATTGGGCCATGAGTTGTATTAATTTTGTTTCTTTTTCTATTTTTATCAATGGTGTTGCTACAATATTTTTTAGACCATGTAGAGGGATAAGGTAGGGGTGTCCCCTGCCACCCCTGCTCTTTCTTATTGTGGCAGAAGAGTTGAGTAGGAATTTGAATGAGGCTAAAATGATATCTATTTTTAAATGCATCGAAATGGGGGAAAACTTTTATCTAAATCACCTTTTGTTTGTTGATGATATAATTATATTTTTTGTTGGATCTGGGAGAGAGACATGTAAGTTGAAGGAGATCCTACATAATTATTGCTTGTTTGTTGGCATGATGACAAATTCAACAACATCCACCATTTTTTTGGGGCCATATTTGATGAAGAGAAAATGTTATATGTTGAGCAGTTCCCTTATCAATAGCGGAATCCAAAAAATGGATTGAAGTACCTTGGCTTTAACATCAAGCCAAATGACTATGGTAAGAAATATTGGGCATGGATCATTGCAAAAATTGAAAAGAGATTGCTAGTCCAGTGTTTTAGATGGATCTCAAGGAGGGAGGAAATTAATGTGGGTGACGTTAGTTTTAGAATCCATCCCAGTATACTAGATGTCATTAGCCTTGACCCCCAATGGGGTACTTTACAAGCTCTAGAAAATTAGTGTTAGGTTCTTATGGACATGAAACAAGGAAAAGAAAAGTACCCCCCTTGTTAAATGGGACATATTTTATATACCAAAGGACTCATGTGGGTGAGGATTGAAAATCCCTCATCATTTTTTTAAAGCACTAGCAAAAAAAAATCATGGAGACTTATTGTGAGTAGTGAATTATGGAGTCAGGTAATTGTCCATAAATATATAAATCCACCTTCGATGGAGGAGTGGATTCTCAATCCATTTGAAAAGAATAAGAATGGTTCTCTTGTCTAGAAGGATGTTGTTTCATCGTTCCCTATTGTAACGAGAAAAAATCTTATGGTTATGGGTCAAAGCCACAACAAATCACTGACTGTTTAAAGATCAAACCACATCCCAAGAAGGAAAAAAAAATGTAACTAGCTTGATCAAATAAATAACTACTGATAATGAAGGAAGGAATACCTACTTGGTGTCCTATGTATTATGAAGATCTCAAGGATGAAATCTTTCATGGTCCTACCAAATTTCTCCTTTGTAAATATGAAAAATTTTCAAGTGCAAAACTACAAAGGATGACAATTATATCATAAACAACTTCTATGAACTTGATCAAAATGGAAATGATTGCAACAACTAGTATTATAAATAAAGAGATATTCAAACATGATGAACATATACAAATAACATAAGAAATTAGAAGGAAAGAGGTGTCTTTATTGGTTGACAATAGATTTTGAGGTAGTTATCACCTGCGCCTGCTACGACACTACTCCTCGAATAGACTCCAGGTCCCTCCACCCAGGCTACTGAATAAAAGATGAACCTTTGACTCCAATGCTTAGACAAACCCAAAGAAGATCAAGGGAGACATCTTGGTCAAATAGGGGAAGCATGGAAAAGGATGGAAATGAGGGTTTCCGGGTCTGAGGACATAAAAAAAGCAACAAGAATATAAGGGCTTGCAGACAAGGCGGTAAATAATCAATATAAATTTGCTTCAAGAATAAATGTCCTATCCTCATGGGTTATGCTCAATGTGTACCATCTCCAAGTGGGTGGAGTGGTTATAATTCATTATGTATGTGCATAAGGGGGTTAGGAACTGGGAAAACCCATGACCCCACCCAAAAATGTGGAAATTATGGTTTTTTAGCAAAAATGACATGTATGTGACTTTCCTTAGAGCAACACACATATACATGCCTTGCATAGTTGTTAGGACGGGTACTAGTAAGAAAATATTGTTTTTTAAAGAATCCAAAGGAGGTATAGGGAATTGGTGTCTACAAGTAGGACATGGAAAAGACCAAACAAATCATCAATGCATATGTGGTGGTGATTGATTCTATAATACTTATCATAATAGGTGGCTTGTAGAAAGTGGGGGGTGGTCACAATGTCAGATTGGGGGAAGATCCATGGGTAGAATTTGATGAAGGATTTAGACTTCCAAAAAATGTTCTTTTTTCCTTAAGAGAGAGAGGCATATTCTAGATTTACCAATCCATTGATCCAATTATTACCTCAATATGGAGTTAGGAATGGAGGACTAATGAGCATCTAGGTTTGGTCAAGGAAGAGGTAGTCACTTGGGATGGGTATATTAGAAGTTTAAAAGCAAGTTGTGTGAGGATAAAAGAGATGGTTGATGGATTACTATTGTCTAATAATCCTAAACTATGCCACTATACTCCAAAATTAGGATACAAATCTATTTGTACCATTGAAGAGAAGCCAAAGTGGCGGTGGAAGTTGTTATGGGAGTTTAAAGGACCTTTAAAGGGATTTTTTTTTCTATCACTAGTCTTATATATTAAAGTGTTGACTTGGGATAATTTATAGAAAAGGGGGAGATGTGGGCCTAGCATATGTCCTTTGCATTTTTGTTTTGTTGAATCTGTCCACATTCTTTTTCTAAAATTTGAATATGTAGGTTAGGTCTAGAAAGAAATGGAGATCTTGACTAGAAAATATTTGGTTTGGAGAGGGGATAGGGTTGATAATTCTCAACAAATATGGATGATGAATCAAGAGACTGTTGGTGTTAAAGTCCACCTTCCATTTTTCTATGGGGTGTTTGGTTGGCCATAAATTCTTCCATATTCCAAGGAAGGTACATCATACCTTTTCTATCAACCGCTCAAAGCATAAATATTTTGAAAAGTTTCCCCTAGGAAAAATTGGTAAAGGCATAAACGAAAATTATGGAGGAGGTTATTGACAGATCTAGGATTTTTTTATATTTTGATGTGGTAGCACAAGGGAGTCCTCTAGTATGCATTGTAGGTAGTATTATTTGTATTTCTATGTTTCATACTATGAAGTTCAAGGTTAGATTGGGACTTGGAAAAGACCATTTTGCTGACTTTATGGCTTTAAAATTTTCTTTGATCTTAGTAGCAGAAAATGGGGGTCTCGTATCCAAGCCTAAATTAGGGACTCAATGTTGGTGATTAAATGGTTATCTAGAGAATACCGTTTGGGAAACTTTCTACTACAACCAATATTTGAAGAAAGTAAATCTCTAAAATCTCTTTTTAGTTATGTATCTAGTTAACATGTCTACAAACAAAGAAACTAGACAGTTGATGAGCTATCAAAGATGGAATATAATTGAACCTTAGTCAATGGATGTTAATTGAAGAACAAAATGGGCACATCCAGGAATCAAAACACTCATTGTTTAACTATGATGGAAGATATATAATTTTTTATTTATTTCTAGATGGATGAATGTGTTAGCATTAGAAGTCACACCTAGACTATTGTAGGTGTAAGCCTAATACCCATCAGAATATAAAGGATAAATGTTTATAAAATGTGGCAAATGGATAGAAAACTCAATTAAAGATGTCAATCACAAATAACCCCATGCAATATACACCAGCAAACAAGGCCTTAAATAACTTCAAATCAAGTTTTAAGAGATAAAGTGATAGAGGAAAGACTTAACAAGGAAAGTGTAATATGAATATCATTTACATCAGGTAATATTGACATACATATGGAAAAAACTTTCTAAAATAAGAACCTCTTACAATCAAAGAGAAAATACTCTGATACACTTGCATACAATATCACAATAGATCCTTTATTGCAATAAAGAAACAATCAACCAGATGAATCACTCAACACAAAATTATATCAAAGTAAGATAGAAAAATATGATAAAAAGAAGCAAGACTGGTTTCCACCATTAAAAGTATCTTAGATATGGTCCATACATTATGATAAAAACTCTGTTACAAAGACAATATCAAAATAGGAGTTTTTCTGTCACACCATCCAAACCCTCCTTAGTCTTACAATTCCCTTTAAATAACTAAAAAATATTAATGCCAGCTTTACAACTCACCCCTCAACTTCCCATAGGATCCCCATGCCTAAGGGAAGTGTGGAAAACAACAACAAAAAATAAACAAACCGCTACTTTAAAGGAGGATGTTGGCAACACATGCAACATTCTTTAATAGCTGATGATGTGTCCATAAGAGTACATATTCTTGAGGCAAGTGGCCTCCCAAAGTGAAACTAACCCTCAATGTGTTGGTACAAATCCATTTTGATAGCTGGTAGCTCCTTTTCCCTCCAAAATCTCCAAAAAACTGAGTTCGCAACACAACGCTGCAAACTGTACTGAAACAACCAGTTCACAACGCCAATGGTTCCAGGTGTTGTGAACTTTCCTGTAGCAACATGTTTCTCTTTTGCCAAAGTTTCAACACATTAAAACTTATACCAAGTGTCCAGATATGCTGCAAAACTTCATTATCTTCATATATAACTGGAGGAAAAACACTAAAATTGCTAGTTATGGTTCAAAACTTATAGCCATCACCCAAATGTTGTAAATGCATATAACAAAAACTTTGACCAAAATTTATGATGATTTTGGAAGACCAATATCTTTATCTTTTTGTTCTGGAGCTTCTTCTGGTAGCCACCTTGGATAGAATGTCTAAATTTCTCTTTGCCAATTCTTCTTTGAAAGGTTGTAGCTCTGCCTTCAATTTCCTGATTTCATCTTGATGGGTTATGTTTTGTCAGTAGAGATTCTTGATGTGCTTATGAAGGGTAAAAATATTTTATCCAAGAACCTCGCATTATCAATAGTCTCTTCATACATGCCCATTATCTCCTTAAGCTTCATCATGGAACCCAAGTCTTCCTTATTCATTTTGTTAGTTTCATATCTTGCTTCCTTGAGCTGCCTCTTGAGCCTTTTGAAGGTGGGGTTGCTTTCATGCCAAGGAGCAGTGATGTTGATAATTTCTACAAGTTGTTTAGAAGACTAAGATTTTCCTTTTTGTTGGGCTGAAGTCTTTGTTGTATCATCCTTCATAAGGACATGTTGCTTGGTTGCTGCTCTAATAAAAGGCCTTCTAGGTTTAACCTTGTTTGCAACAATGGGTGGGGGAAAAACAAGCCTTTTTACTTTCAAGTCTCTTGGTTTTCTTGAAGGAACCTCTATGGGGATAATATCTACCATTGGTGAAGTTTCTATGTCTGGAGGTTGTGAAGGCCCACCTACTTCTACTTCATTTGTTGCTCTGACAGTTTTATCACTCATAGTCACCCTTTTCTTCTTGCTAGCCTATGAATTCATAGTTCTCTCAATAGGAGAAGGACTTTGCCTCTTGGACTATGGAGTGGGGGAAAAATCTAACTGAAAATGTGATGAAGTTAGGAAGTTTTCCCAATCAGTGTTAGTTTTCCTTATCTCTTCCATTACTAACATCTTAATAAGGCTAGAGTGAAAGAAACTGGTATCTACTTGCTCTGAAATGGCTTGGACTCTGTCTGACATCTTACCAATGCTTCTAAAAATATAAAATGGAAGGTTCATGGCTTCTTTTCATGTGAAGTGTAACAGTAGCCTGATGTGGTATTGGTACACCATGTTGAACCTCCCCTCACATGTGAAGTATCTCTGGATAACCCTCCACATTTTATCAAAACATTCAAGCATGTGGCTTCTAGGTACTCCTTTGGACAAGTTGTCCTCCTGATACTTTGGCTTAAGGAATTCCTTTGAGAGGGAAGAATTTAATGACATGGATTTGAACCGCTTCTCCCCACAGTTAGGTATCTCTGCTGCAACAAAGATGGAATGCTTTGAAACATCAAACTCTAACATCCCCACTTTTGTTTTAGTCCCATTAAAGTTGAGTGAAAACTCTTTGGCCACTTCTGGATGTCCTCTTTGCATATTTTGACATAAATTTAGGAAACCTACCCTAAAAAGATTCCCTGAACAAAGGTTCATAGTTAAGGAGATGCATATCATAAGGTTCAATCCTTACAATCTCCCCTCCCTTGCAAGTCTTCTTGTTTTGCTGACTATCCATCACCACTGTTTGAAGAATACTTTTTGTAATTTGTTATGACAACTAGGTGTGTGAAAACATAGTACACAAGAATTTAGGGTTTTAATGACATAACTGTTTTCCTAGAGCTCACCTTGTATAAAGATTTATACACATCACTCTATACACATAAATAGTATGAGATAGAGCACACTTCAAACATGAGGGATACTGGAACAACCATTGATATTTTTAATGAAAGGAAGACAAGTGAAATTTCTTTTCTTAAAACAAAATTTTAGCAGCATAAACATCAGTTTGCAGCGTCAATGATGTATGCAATTTTAAGATTGGTTCTACAAAATATTAACCATACTCCTCAAGTTTTATAGTGGTCTCATTCAATGGGTTATACTAGACTTCAAATAGATGCATAAGATGAGGGTTTCAACAATTCTTGAACAAAGGGTTTGCAACTCCTAGTTCACAACGCACTAGTGATGCAGAGTCAAAACAACTAGTTCACAATGCTGAGGTATTTAGTGGAACACGTGGCTTATTTTCAGAGGAGAAGATAAAGTGAGGTCAAGATATAAGTATGAAATGGTGGGGAGAATTTAGGGCACCATGGAAATGGATTTGAAATTTTGCAGCAAATGAGTTTGAACAGTTCGCAGCGCCTGTAAATAGAGCAACATAAACCCCTCTTTCAATCTTTGAGCAACATGGAGATCATCAAGGAGTACCCAATACACTTGGGTTTGATGTTGATGCATGTGAACATGATTTGATCTATTAGCAAGTTATCCAAAATCAACGATCCTCTTCAGCCAGTCTGCAACGACAGTTCGCAGCGCCAAGTGTTAGAAAAACAGGACCGCGGAGCAATAAAATAAAACAAATGCAGAAACAAAAAACATAGAAGACACACAATACAAGAGAGACACAGATTTATGTGGTTCACCTAGTGTCGGCTACGTCCACCAGAGAAATTTCCAGGTCCTTCCTTTATTATTATCCAGCAAATGAAGGGATACAACCTACAGCAAAACCCGCTGTAACGTCCTCTTCTTTCTCTCACAGTCTCCTCTCTCAGAATACAATATTCACCATCAATCATAGCCACGATACATTTCCCTCATAAAATAGGGTTTCCTTCTAGGGAAAAAAACCCTAACATAATCTCTATCGTTAGATCTGCGACCTTATAATGAACGGTCCAGATTTACAATGAAATTACATATACTTTTACAAGGTAATTTTTGCTTCAGGGGCTTCGCCCTCGAACCCCCATCGGGGGATGCTGCCCCAGAAACCCCGCTGGGGGCCCACTTGCCCCCAGACCCCCCAACCGGGGGGGATGGACCCCCCGGACCCCGCAGAGGGGGTACCCCCCCTCTGCACTCCCCCGCGTGGAAGAGTGTACATACTTCTGAGGTGTAAATGCTTCATGGGGTATAAACACGGCTGAAAGTAAGGACCTCTGAATCAGGAAGATAATCAGGCTCCACAACCAACAATC
>JASDQU010100842.1:543174-583587 GCA_032191745.1 Picea mariana
GCAATTTCTCTGGTGGACGTAGCCCACACTGGGTGAACCACGTATATCTGTGTCTCTCTTGTATTGTGTGTCTTCTGTGTTTTATTTCTGCATTTTTTTTATTTTATTGCTCCGCGGTCCTGTTTTTCCTAACAAATATCATACATAAATTTTGAACCAAAGTCAAACTTGGACATCCCTGATGGAACATACAAAAGGACCTCTAACAGAAAACCAAAACTAAACTCTAAAATTTGGATCAACTTGCCACAGATTGCTGTCCACTTGACTCTGCACAATAGCCTTTGTTAGTCATGAAAACTAATTCACAAACAGACAAGTCTACACAGACTATCAAAGATAGATCAACACCTCTGAAAAACAAGTTTCTGAATGATGTAATTCAACCCTGAATATTGTTGTCTAGAATAAAACCCTGCTATCATAAAAGAGAATTAGGCTTGTGATGAATAAATGAATGAATGAAAATTGAACTATCTCAACATAAACTCAAAGAGAAAACCTTAGTATGCTTCTTCTTCTATCCTCCTTTTGTTCCTCCCTTTCCTTTTCCTTTTAAGCAAATTAGAATTGGTTGAAGTAGTTGAACCAACTCATTATTTAAGTTAATTAAAGACTCAACCAACTTTTAGTTAGGGGGAAAATTAATAATCATAATAAGGGTTATAATTAAATAATAACTAGTAGGTGGGACCCCTTGCGACTCCCATTAGTTCTTAACAATCATAACATAATAGTCAATTAAGTAAAACACACCTCCTTGTGACTCCGACCATCATATTAACACTTGACAATTTATCTCAATAATGTTTGCAATTATTTCAAAAATATATTACCATCATATCCAAAAAGCATGCCATATGAAAATCTGAAGTCAACTGTCATCAACAATAAAATAAAACTTAAAATCTAGATTTCCCGGTTTGTGAGGCAATCTTTCCCTTGTTGATGCTATCATCTTTTAGTCCTTTTGAACCTGCCTTAGGCTGTGTGGAATATTTAAGCCTCATCTTGCTGATCATATGAGAGTAATCGTCCTTCCAATGCAAGTGGGAGGGCACAGATTTACCAGAATTATCTGAAGATGCGGGAGGGGCAGTAGCGGCCTTCTCTTTGACAGAGGCGTAGTAGGCCTCGATTTTCAGCCTTTTATTTGAATAACTTATCCCTGTATGCATGATTGATTAGAAAATAATATTTTAAATAACCATACATGATAAATATTTAAAAATATGAAATAGATTTTGGCTCAACAATATATCAGGCTCATGCAATCCAATCCATACAAATTGTTTAACCATTTGTCAACGAGAATGGGATGAACAAAGGGTTATGGGATATGCGAGGGCTTTGTATTGAGCGAAAAATGATATGATGAGGGGGAAAAAAATACGGTTACTGCTCAAAGACAACAATAATCAAAAGAAAACCAAAGAAAAAATCATTGTAATTCAACCAAGACACTGCTACTGCCAACTACTTCAACACAAAATTTTTCTTGACTGTAATCAATTTTAGAATAGGGAGTGAAAAATGAATGTGGTAAGGCAATGGGGTTGTAATTAGCGAAAAGAAAAATAATGGTGGGGAATGAGAGCGGGCACCGTTCATAAAATTAATTAAGTAATCCATCTAACCATTATGAAAAGGAAATACACCAACCAAATGACCATTGTGATCCAATGACAACTACTGTGTATTAATTAGTTCACTGTTCATAACCAAATATTTACATAGTGTCAATAATCAAAACAATATGCATTCCACAACAATCTATAGGGGGGCTTTGTTTTCTCCCATTTATCCATAAGAAACTTCCAAATAAATACACAGTCAATTATTTTCACTTTGCTCATCAAATGCAGACATAAAAATCATGCTCAATTCTATCTTTACATTTGTTTAATAATTAAACTGCAATGTGGCCATACTGTCACAAAACGCGTGCTTGTCACTATTTTAGAATGCATGACATTCATTAAACATACCCAATGGAAAGTCAACACAATGATCCATATTCATCTTGCAAAGATCCTGGCTTGTCATTTAAACACACAGATAACCAATCACCATTTCAACTCACACTATGCTGGGAAATATACAATCATTCGACAAAACACAATTTCATTCCTGTGACAATATAGGTCCAATTTTTCTTTCACTCTAAACATTTAAAATGCTGGGCTATCCATCCAACACAACAAAGCAGCAAATCAAATTGCAACAATGCTATCTTTGAGTGTGCAACCCAAAAATATCCATATCATACACAGTGGGCAGCCATACCTCAAACACCACAATGCAACATTCCCATTTGACAATTCTAAACACATAGTCACAATATCATTAGCTCAACCCATCGTGCCGAGATATCAATATAATACAATATTGCTCAAATTAAATAAACTGCAATCAAAACCATGCTATGTAAAACTCGAGCTCATCCTTGATGACACAATCAAACAACCATAACACATACAGTGGATGGAATTGCCATGGTCATCCCAGTTACAATAACCATTTGGAAAAAAAAACAACAACTCATAGTTACAATGACCATTTATTCGTGGTGTAGGAACACCATGCATACAAGTGCATTACGCGCAAACATCATTAAACAATTGTAACTAATGCCGAATTTAACATCCCAATAATCTTCAATGCAAAAGACAATCACTGTGTATCAACCCAAATATTCAATCACATACACAGTGGGCAGCCATACCTCAAACACCACAATGCAACATTCCCATTTGACAATTCTAAACACATAGTCACAATATCATTAGCTCAACCCATCGTGCCGAGATATCAATATAATACAATATTGCTCAAATTAAATAAACTGCAATCAAAACCATGCTATGTAAAACTCGAGCTCATCCTTGATGACACAATCAAACAACCATAACACATACAGTGGATGGAATTGCCATGGTCATCCCAGTTACAATAACCATTTGGAAAAAAAAACAACAACTCATAGTTACAATGACCATTTATTCGTGGTGTAGGAACACCATGCATACAAGTGCATTACGCGCAAACATCATTAAACAATTGTAACTAATGCCGAATTTAACATCCCAATAATCTTCAATGCAAAAGACAATCACTGTGTATCAACCCAAATATTCAATCAATCAATTCAGTGTTGAGCCTATTACTTGGATTGTCATAATAATCAACAACCCGACCTGGCATGCTATGGAAACCAAACATACCCACGCATCGACATGAAGCGACGCTGTGACTTACTCAATTAAAAACAATACTGGGTTATCAAAACACAAGGAGAGCAATGGTGTATTTGATTTGTCCAATTAACCATGTAGGGATTATCCATTGTAATAACATAGACAATGACTAGATACCAAAACCGACACTATCGTCACATGATCAATTGGGTGAGCCTATAATCAATTCTATCGACAATACATACCAATCAATAATAACCAATAGTAAACCCAACAGACCACGACGGTCTTCTCTATCAACCCTCAGAATTGAGGAGTTAAGGGTTTACTCTATGGCCAACACAGGGAGACTAGAGCCGATTCTTCTCTATAGTGAAAACCTCCGAGACCAACGATGTATACACAGAGAACACCACAATTTACTTCATGGATAGGGTGATGAAACCTGTGACATGACATGTTATAACTAGAGGAGAAAGGCTCCATTTCATCCTTGTAATGATACTTAGCACACATAGGGTATAACCCTCGTGGTTCTCTAGTCAACCAACTATAACGCTGAGGTGAAAATAGGGCCAAGAAGAAGTAACATAAACCACTGAGCGACCATAGTAGAAAAAACAACCCAATGCCCAAGTGAACAATGCACAATGACACAAGGCACTTCCAACCATCAAACCCCATAAAGCCACAACCCGAGTATGGTGATACGAAATACAGGAAGACAACCAGCCACTCAAGACTAAACAAACACCCTCCAACTAAAACCAACAAGGATGACAGAGAGCCTCATGACTGCTAACGTTCAGAATGACAAATAACACAGTGTCTTCAAAACATTTTTGCAGAGTCGACATTGACCTATTCCAAAGAAAATCAAAATTTCACATAGTTTCCACACTTAAGGAAAGAACAACCCATACATTCGATCCAATATCCATTTCATAAACAGAGTAGACTCATGGATGGAAAAAAAAAAGACACACTTGTGATCAAAACACCTTAAAACACGAGCTGGCCGAGCGGTTCCTCTCTGCTAGGATGTCAAAGCATAACCATGGAAACAAGGTTGAACAATAGCCCGATTAGGGTGGTGGCCAATGGGAGGAGTAAAGGTGATGTGCATTAAATGCATGTCCCCTCCACCCTCTAGTCATTTAATTCATGAGTACATGCCAACCACTTATCCATTAACTCAATTAATTAAACCATGTATCAAAACCATCAACCATTAAAACCAATAGCGCGATCCATATCAACTTATGACATAACATAATCGCCATGCATATCAACTATATAACTAAAAAAAAATCGTATAGCTATTAACTTAGTAACTAGGATAACAACAATCTATTAAAAATCGATGCATGTAGTATAATATATAGCATGGTTTGGTTTCTTCCCTTTGCTTTTATATTTCCTCTTGACTTTTCCCAATTGCTTGTATATGTTATTGCTAACATGTTTATTGTGCAGGTCTCCTAGTAATAGATCCCAATGACAAATAGCAGTGATAACAAGGATAACATAGGTCGTTGTAAAATAAAACTTGAGCATAGAGCCGCATAAAAATGCAGAACATGCCTTGTCAATCACCAATAAACCAATATTATATCACCATGTAAGAAGTGTCAAAATAGAACAACATAAAATAAGCACCAGGCCTGATCTCCAATCTACAAGGGGTTCCCACCTACTAGTATTATTTAGCTTTTATAATAATAGGCTTTAGCAACACTTCGCGGGCAAAACTTCGTTGCGATTTTAATAGTCAACAAGCAACAACTTAGGAATGCTGCAACTATGAAATGATGTCTTCAAGTCTTCTACATGATCGCCAAAGGTGAAAGTCTAAATCATGTGAATAAAGGAGTTGAGGTTGAACACCATGAGACTTTGTTTGATTATCATTCATTAAGGTATACCGTTAACAAACGCGAGACAACCTACAAATAATGAAAGTAGGTATCAAGGCACCGAGTACATTCTTACAAGTTTGTATAAAGGTGTTGGGGTCGAACTCTTTAAGAATCCATCAATCAGGGGAATGTTATCGGACTAATCGGTAAATGTGGACATAAACAAATCTCCCTAGATTCCACTGGAAACTAGAACAAAACAGAAAAAAATGCACACTTTGCCTTAAAATTCATCATCATATGAGCTAGTTTAATGAGTTACAAGAGACATACCTTTTAAACAATGCTTTTCCTTGCTAATATCGTTTTTGTAGCTCCCTCCTTGAGTTTGCAGAATAGAAAGCATGTCCAAGAATCATAAACTAACAAAGAATAGGAACAACAATCTATATATTCTAATGAAGTCTATGTATATGATCAAGGACTTATACAATAGAAGATGAGATGCTTATATAGGGAATAAATACATTACTATATTAAGTGAATAGAAAGTGGAGAATAAAACCCATGCCTTGATGTTGCAAGGTCCCTTTTCGATGGATCTTTGCTTCAACACACACACCTTTGTTCCAAATGCCTTGAATGAAGAAGTTCCACAATTTGACTTGAAGAACTAAAGCAAAGCTCTCAAACACAATCTGAAGTAGAACTCTCCATACAAATCTTAGCATATTCAACCTTATCCTTATCCATGAGAGATACCTCTTTATATAGTTTCAAAGAGAGATAGATGAGGATATTAGGATGATCCCACCAAATTAGAGAAGCGAGTAAGATCCAAACCGACTGGAGGCCACCTCATCTTCTAGAAGATCCCCTTCTAGAACATTCATGGAATTTGACTTTTTCCAAGCTTTAAACATCATCACACCCTACACACTTAACAACATGCTACGACGTCATAGTCTAGGTATAGTGCAGGATGCGACAATCAAGCATCGTCGCACCCTGTGTATTTAGCAAGGTGTGACGACCTTCCTTCACATGGTTTTTGGCAGAAGAAAGTAAATCACTTTTCCCATGGAGAAAACCTCTTTTAATATTTTTAGGGAACATGAACACATGTTGTCAGGTGATCACCGAGGTGACCAAAATAGTGTGTAAAAAATTTCCCCCCAAAGTATGAAGCTGGAACTCGTGACAACTTAAATACTTTGTAGAATGTGTGTGTCGAAAACTAGGAGCGCATCGATCAGGAACTTGAAAACAAACAAGCATCTGCATAATATCATAGCATTTATGAGGTAGGCATTCCCATGCTGAGACTACAAGTGACTCTAATCATAAGTGTCAAATGAGTCATGGCCACGAAACATACATTGTGGATCCATGTCATCATGATTCAACATAGCCACCAGGAATACACTGTGTATCTATGTTCTAAAGAACTCAAATTCAAACATAGCCATGAAACATACAAAGTGGATCTATGTGTCAATACAAATCATGAATGCAACCTAGACAAAAGTGATAGGATCCAGGGTATTCATTTCCATCGTCTCTAAATACAAATCTAACCATGCAATTACAGGTGCTGAAGTCAAACATGGTAGAAACCACTTGATTATCGATCATTAATGAAAATCATTAACAAGTGCAAGGGAAATCACCATTGATGTCAATGATTCCCAAGTTACCTAAGTACAATCCAACAAATGTGAATAAATGAGTTGAAATACATTCGATGGAATCTTCCAATCAAGGGTCAATGATGTGAACTCACTGTTGAAAGTGAAGAAACCTACCATTGAGGCATGTAGGTCTTAAGGTACTGAATGATTTCTAAGTCTTATTCCTAGATAATGAGTTGAAGTCGACAGGAAAAGACTCATCACAGGAGGGCCTTGATGTATCCCCCATCAATGACATAAAATATGTAAGATATTTGAGGTATATCAGAGTATAAAGTGATTCAAAACTCACACAATGAAGGACGACATGGTATAAGATTTATAACTGCAGATGGATGACTCAATAGAAGGCTTGTTTAGGTTGGAATTCTCTTGAACATATGAACGACACGACAATGGTCTTGGTAGCATTTACTCAAGGAGGAACCAATTAATGAACTTGTGGATGGTCAAACGAGAGACAAATGGATTTTCCAACCCAGATACAATGATGAAGGGGGGTGTCATGTTCAAGAGAGACTATTATTGCCACTAACACAAATACAGAGACACATTTATTTCCCAATTTTCCCCCACCATTTCTGGCGAGTACCTCTTTATTTTTATGCAAGATTGAGGAGGATAACATGTGATTGTTGATGTAAGCTCATCCTTTGGATGAGTCCCTCAAAGTATGTTTAATGAACCCTAAGAAAGAGTGGTTCGATCCCATATGGGTCTTTTGATGTTTGTTTAATGAGTCCAAAGAGAGAAAACTCAGGGGTTTTTCAATTTTAGAGAGTCTGAAAAATACTTAAAAAGAACTCCATCAGATCCTTTTTCGTAAATTAATCCGACGAGACCGAAAAATTGATAACCTACTGCTCATCATATGTTTTGTTCAAATACTTTTACGAGCATGAAAAGAACAAGGTCACTCAATGATATTTTCATTTTTAAGGAGTGTGAAAAGGGCTTAAAGGATACTCGATAGGTTTCATTTTTCATGTCACCATTATGAGTTCGAAGAAACGACAAAAGACTAATTGATTACATTCTCATGGTTTCACGAGCGTGAGAAATAACTAAGACTTTCTCGGAGTTTTTCCTAAAAAAATCTAAAAGGATCTCTACATGTGACACATATATAAAAACAAACCAAAAAAACAGACCCTTGTTTCAACGTCTCACTTCTATGCTTTTTCAATATGCAAAAATCAATCACTTGTAAAGTTGTTAGGACTTTAGGGTTTGGATAAAGCATAACAATAATATAATATGAAAATGAAAAGTGATAAAAGTCAACAAAATAGGTAATAAACCACATTTTACCATTTCATTTGTAACTTTGCACAAACATTGGTCCAAATCCCTTTTTCACCTCGATTTTCAACTGTTGATTGCAGAGTGCATGGTGGACCATTTCACAAATCGTCTCCGCAGAAGAGGTAATATCCATCTCCTTCATATTTTCATGGTTAAATTTATGTTTTGGGTTGAGTTTTTAGGGCTTACCCATGCTTTGAGGTTGTTGTAGGTGCCCTATATCGGGACCTGCGATGATCTAGGATCGTGGAAGGTGACCCTATAAGTAGGGTGTGACGATGCTGCACTATGTGAATGCATAGGCTTGCGACAAACGCAACCCAAAATTTTAAAAGATGAACCCAACAAGGGAAAACCCCCAGGAAAGAAAATTATGTTTCTAATCTCTTTTTATGGTTCCTTTGCAGGTCTTCCTTGGTTAATATGTTGGAGTGGCATGAACAAGAGAATGAAGAAGAATACTACTTCATCGAGAATGACACATAAACAATATAGTGTGGGTTACTAAAATTCTTCAAGATTCAAGGCATGAGAGCCCAACTGAGACTATTGGAGTACTTGGTTCACATGTGGTATGTGAATGAGCAGGAATTTCATGTGGGTGCCTACACACTCACCATAGATATCGAGGATATCTATTTCCTGACAGGACTATCTCGTCGTGGTTCATGGGTGACACTTACAGGTAGCAGGGGCAGAGGTGAGATTATGAACTACTACATCAGTCAACATTGTGTGCCAGGAACCGATAAACATAGTGGTAAGGTCGCTATCAGGGATGTCCAAGATTTACCTTTGTGGACTATCCTCTATGCTATTACTCACATGGAAAGGAGTGAAAATCCCCACATGGCTATGCAGATCCATTTTCAGTATGCGTTGGAGTGTATGGAGCCCCGAGTCTTCAAATGGTGTGAAGGGGTCCTAAAAAGCATGAAGAAACAACTTACCAAGCATAAGTGGTAGGTTAAAAAAATTTGGATATGGATCTATGTTGGTATCCTTGTTCTTGGAGAGGGTCCCTGTCCTATGCTTGCAGGTGGAGTGGGGTATACCCGCTACATAGGATCTGAGGATGAAGAGGTGGGTAGATCTCATGGCTTGACATAGAGGTGGTCACATCGTCAGGTATAACGATGTCTTCTTTGAATGACCAAGGACTCAAATTCTCATGGTCGATGATTATGCATACACCAGGTTATATTTACGTGGAGATCTGGACATAGCTCTTCCTGAAGGTTCCCAGTGGGGGGACATAGGTAAGAAGGAAATTTTGTTTATACAATGTTTTTGTTATTTTTAAATGATATAAAATGTTTTTTGTGTTTTTTATCCAATGACTAATTGAGTGCTCTTCGATAATGAAGATGTGGGACCTTATCATCCTCCAGGTTCATCCCCTATGCATAGGTGAGGGGAGAGAGGTGCCATAGCAGGAGTAGCTGCTGTCGATCTAGAGATCATAGAAAAAAACCTGGAGGGACTCACAATGAATGTCCTTGTGCCACAATATATGAGATTCATAGGCATTACCAATGCCACACATTAGGCATATCCGCATCCATCGGTCGACTACTTCATAGAGTAGCATGGGAAGTCACGCTTTATAGCGATAATAATCCTTGATGCTTTGTTGTATATGAAGACATGTGCTTCACATTTTTGATATTTTGGTCTTCGGACAAAAACACTTTTTGTAAAATTTTATTTTTATTAATATGAGGCTCCTACCGTATTACTTGTTTTATGTACAAAAGTGTGATTGGATTTTATAAATGTCTCAAATTTTTGTCTAACACATAATTAGCCAATGCATATGTTAATGTATTTAGACATCGAGGAATGTGTTGATATTCAATGTAATCAAAATGACGTTCCAAGAGGCTAATTCATAAATATATCCTTAACAAAGTAGGACTCTGGATGGAATAAATGTTACTCAACTGTAGTACTACTAACTATGAATCGAGTCATACAATAAGATGATGGATTATGAGTGAAACAACATCAGTCAATAACTCGATAACTACATTGTATTCCATGATATTGTTAGTTGCATGACCAAGGAAAACACCATGTAGACTGATTAATTCATCCGTAGGTGCATAGATCACCCAAGAAATAGATGCTAAGTTTAAAGTACTGCGACTAGCGCCATCAACGAAGAAAATATAGGGTAGGGAAGACACCGACATATGGAAACCAAGCACAATGCAAGGTAAGAAATTGAAAGGTTGAACCAAAACGAAAAATCACACAAGATTATGATACACTAAAAATACACAACACTCATGCAAAAACGATTTAAGCATAGTACTTCTTCAAGTAAATCCAATTTCTTGGTTCACTCAAAGGGATTCCATCATAATCTACTAGCTGATAAGCCCCTTTCCCCAACACTCGTTTCACAATGTAAGGACCTCACCACATGGGCTTGAATTTACCGACCCTTAACAAATCACGATCTTGCTCGTAAATAAGAACTAGATCATCTTCAGAAAAAACACATGGCTTGACATGCTTGTCATATTGGGCTTTAACATGATTTTTCTAAGTTTCAATAACTAAAGTGGAATCATGACGGGTTTCATCTAATTACATCAAATACAAAAGAATTTCTTCTTCAATAGAAGTGTTAGGGAGAAGTTCGACGACTAGTTTCAAGAATGAGATTTCACATTCAATCGACAAAATTTCTTTGATACCACATACTAATTGGAAAGGTGTGAATCTTGTGGCAGACTTAATGGATGTTTGATAGGTGCATAATGCTGAGAACAACATCATGTGCCAATTTGACTTATGAATTCCTACCATCCATCGAAGCATAGTAGTGAGGACTTTGTTAATTTCTTCAACCTGGCCATTGGCCTATGGATAATAGGGGGTTGAGTTTTCATGGCAAAGACCCAACTTCTCAGTAAGTTCAGACATCATGAAATTATGAAAATGACTATCGTGATCAGTAACGATGGCTTGAGGGACACCAAATATAGTAATGATATGATTGAATATGAATAACACTATAGTTTTCCCGGTATTACCAAATGTAGGCATCAACTTGGACAACAATAATGCAATCTTTAAATAATGAAGGCCAAAAATAACCAGCTCGTAATATATTTTGGGCAATGGCATGCCCAGACATATGAATGCCACATTCTCTAGAGTGATAGTCATTCAAAGATTTCTCAACTTCATCGTAGGTGAGATATTGTTGAAATATGGAATCAATACCACGACAGTAAAGGGTATCACCAAGGATAATGTATTGACGCGCTTGATACCATATACGACAACGATATGTACTAGAAAGATCAGGTCAAAAAATTTAGGTTTAGAGATAGATGATAATATATACGTACCATACGCCATCAGAACTGATAAAAAAAAGGGATTCGCCAGGTAAGGAATCCTCTACCATAATTTTTGTCTCAGTAGAGGGAAGGTCACATATCAATTCAAAAAAAACTAGAGACTTCTTTGACTTGGCGCGTTCAAACTCTAAATCAAGCTCCTGGAGAATAACTATCCATTTAGAGTACTTGCCCCCCCAACAATTATCGAGTAAGGATATGTTGCATGGGGTTGCAATCGGAAATGACTGTGGTTCTACGTAATAAGATGTAGTGACGAAAACGTTGAACAACTTGAACAACTGCCAAGGCCAGTTTCTCCACATGTAAATATTTGGTTTCAGTGGTCGTGAGACTCCGAATCAAATAGTATATAACATTTTCATCATGTGAATCATCCTCTTGGACTAAAACCATGGCAATGGTAGAGTCTAAAGCAACTAAGTACAAGAAATAATATCGACAATAGTCAGGTGGAAACAACAGTGGTATACGAGTTAAGGAGAGTTTCAAAGTATCAAAGGATTTGTTTGCAGTATCGTCCCATACAAAATCGTAACCTTTCTTAAGGAGTTGAGTAAATCCTTTCGTTAATTCAACGTAATTGGGAATGAATCGACGTAAAAAGTTTTCTTTCCCTTGCAAAATTTGGAGCTGGCTTAGCATGGAAGGAGGAAGTAGATTAAGAATAGCCTCAACCTTCAAGGGGTCTACCCGATTCCCATGTATAGACACAATAAAACCAAGAAGTCAGTCGGATTCCACACAAAAAACACATTTGTGTGGATTCAAACATATGCGATAATAACGATAGCATAGGAAAATGGCCCGTAAATGTGATGGATGATATTGAAGACACATGGAATGTGTTGATAGATCATCCAAATAGGGTTGTACAATGTGTTTAATGTCATGGAAAGCATAAGACACAACACGTTGAAAAATCACACCAGTATTTTTTATACCAAAAGGTAGTTTATGGTACGCAAAGGTTCCCCAAGGGAAAATAAAAATAGTCTTGTGTTGATCTGCTGGTAAAATATTGATTTGATTATAGCTGGAGAAACCGTCCATAAAGGAGAATATTTCACTCCCGACACAGTCGTCAACGATCTGGTCGACAAAAGGGGTTGGATAATTGTCTTTTGTTACCCATGATTTTGTTCGTCATGGTGATGTATTGATGATGGTGTACTCAGGCTCTTCATAAGAACTTTCTCCTGAGAAAAGTTACTTTCATCTCTTCCCAGAAAACTCATTTTTGAAGAAGGTTCACAGGCTTCTAGTACATTTGAGTGCGAGAATGACCCATTCTCGCAGGCTGCCTTAAGCCAGGGTGCGAACTTCTCGCACTGTGTTGAATAGCTAGGGTGCGAACTTTTCCTAAAGAAAGGAAAAAGATGAATTCTCAATGCTTCTAGAAGGGAATCTTATAGAAGGATGGGTTGGCATTCGAATGGTTATCCTAGTACTGGATTCCCTGATATTTTGGGAGCATTCTTATCCAAGTAACTAATTCATTCTCTCCTATATATTGAGGGAATTCTCATAGAAAAGGTTAAGAAAGATTCATTGGAGAATTGGTGAAAGAATTGTGTGAAGGATTTAGCATTGAACATCAGCTTGGAGACTCTAGCAAGTCTATCAAGAGGATTTGATCTTCTTCATGAAAGGATTGAGCAAGTGTGTGTGTCGGAACCAAGGGCCATCGAAAGGAAGTTTGCGACATCAAGGCTCAGGTTGTAATCTTTACTTTCCATTAATATGATACAGTGGCATGTCTCTTTCCCATAAAGCTATTTCCACTTTATTGTGTAATTCCTTGATCATACACATAGGTTAACTGTTGAATATATTGTGCTATATTCACTTTGGTTGGTTTGTGTTGTCTTGGTCTTGGCTGCACGAGAGCACTGGAGCGAAGCAGGAGCAACAAAGACCATAGAAAGCGATAATAAGGTATGTTATTTGTTTTTGCCTCCTAGTTAATTCAATGGTCAAAACCTAGGGAAAGAGTCATGTCCTGTCTTGCTTTGTTCTAAATCCAGGTGGATCTAGGGAGATCAGTTAGTGTCCGCACCTATCGATTAGTCCGATAACAAAATTGGCGACTCAACTGGGGATCAATCCCATTTTATTTGTGGCTTTTGGTATTTTTCTGTGGCCATTTTCTCTGGTTTTAATTTTCTCCTTTCCTATCAATCTCTGAGTCTTCAGGATATCCAGTTAGACCCTCTGGGTCCAGAGGCCTTTTCAAATTTCGCTTCATTTTCCAAAATTTTGACTATGTTCAGAAATTCTCGCACTGCACTTCACTACAGCCTGCGAGAACTGATAGGGTTCGCACTCTGATTTTAGGTTTCGGTCTGAGGTTCTCACACCCTGCTCAAGGGTCACTTGCGAGAATGCCTGATTCTCACATTGTGTAATACTACCAGCCTGCGAACTCCTATTTTCAAAATTTTGGATTTGAGTTTTGGCATTTTTAATTGCCCAGATCAATTTAGGTGCCTCATAAGAGTTTTTTGGACCATTGATTGATTTCTTTCTTGTCTTCGTTAGCGTGCATGAACAGTCTTAGGATTTCAAGGCTCTTCTTGTCACTTTTGTCTTGACTTTCGTTTCTTGACTTTTCTTGGCAACACCATACTCTCTGATTTTGGAATCTGAGTGTGTTTGATTAGTTAAGGACTGATGATCAATAGAAAGTTGAGTTTTCTTGGTCTTTTCACATTTGCTTATTGTTTGAAAGGTCATTTTTCTTATGCACTTGAAAAGACTATATTGGTTTTCTCTTTATTTTTGTTTTCATTGAAAGAGTGGATTGGGTGTTTATCATTGCTTGTTCGTTGGTTTTTGATTTTTGATTGGCATAGTGAGGGTCCTTTTTGAAAAGTGAACAAAAGTTTTTCTTTCAAAAAATTGTTTTTTGTCTTCAAAAACATTGAAAATCAAATTGTTGAAATTATTGAAAAAGACACAATAGAGAATTGTCATTTGATGCGTGATTTGTTGCATTTGCATTTTAAAGGAAATTTTGCATTGTAGTTCAAGGTTGATTTGGAAAACTTTCTCTCTCTCCCATACATAGGATTCATTGAACGAAAATTGATACATTTCATTCTCATCCTTGCATTGTTGGGTCAGAGTCATACAACATAAGTTTCACTTCCGTTTCCTTTGAGTAAACAACAACTCTTAATAACATTGCGTAATCATAAAATTTATCTAGTAACTCTTTTCTAGGGCTCTATTACACCAACATTTATCTAGCCTAGCGCTTTGGAGTAGGAAGAGAGATACACTCTTCAAAAGCACAAAACAAATAATAGCATCTTGTGTTAGGGAGTGTTAAATTCCATTTGCAACATCCTGTCCTAGGAAGCCATTCTCACACAAGGGTCAAACATGAGGTCACATTGATATTGGCAGAGTTACTCACCTTGCTTTGGTGATATCAGTGTAGAGATTGCATGTATTACGGGGATCACTCGGAGGTATACCCACAATGATGAGTGGAAGCCTTTTGAGTTGATTTTAGGCTAGATACCCTGCCCTTGCGTGTGGATCGGACTGTCGACTGTCCCCCCAAGCTTGATTGTTGTTGGTGGTGACCTTAGTGGCCTATCTCTCCAAGTTCTTACCTGAGGTGGCTATGGAGGGGAAAGTCTTCATGGTACCTGGAATTGAAGTTGACCAAACTCACTTGGGATCCTTGGAGGGTATACCCATGATTATGTGTGGGAGCTTGCACCAGGGTGTAAGTCTGTTAAGCAGGTCGTCAGTGTAACTTTTCCACCCTAGCCCCGCCCCTTCTCATCTCGTTGTTGCGATGTTGGATTTCATCACCAACTAGTGGCTTCGAAATTAGAAGGTTTTTGCTTGGAGTTGCTTCCTAGATTTTGTTTACTAGCGCGTGTTGTTTGTTTCTCAAAGTTGACCATAGAATTTTCTTCGTGAAGTTTGTCATTCATTTACAATATCTCCTCCACGTTGTTCACGTAGAATGCAAGGTTTATCTCCAGAGCATTTGGACAGTTCTCAACGCTTGCCTACAAGTACACCTGAGGGCTCTCCTCGGCAAAGTGAAGCCACAGTCGTCACCACACCACAAGTGGAACGAATTGACTCTCTAGAACGTTTTCGAATTACAAATACTTGAGAGGATTTTTGACTTCACCTCGATTCTGAGAGACGTTTTATGTGAGTAGACTCTTCCAGAGACTTAATTGTTGTGTATTCCGGATCTCCGATTGGACCCTTTCCTGGTATAGAAGGCCAAGATCCTTTTTGGTCTACAGGTTTTTTTCGGCAAGACATTTTTGGTCCAGGTTCACCTGTGATTTCTGAGATCAACCCCCCTATGATTTCTGAAATCTCTGATACAGAGACAGCACCGATGACTACCACTTATCACTTTACCGTACCTGCCGAAATGACCCATCTTGCAACTAATACGAGTGTTCCAACTGGGTTTACTGCGGTTAGTCTTGCTCTTATCAACACACCACGGATGCCCAACATCAATCCGACACTACCACCTGGATACCGTGCGTTGAATGCTTCCATTCCTACTCCTGCGCAAACTCCATCTGGCTCTCCTAGTGGTCCTTCTTCTTCTGGGCACTTTCTTCCCAGTTTTGTCCCAACACTCCCTCAATTTCCTTTTGGAGGACCTTCTTCGTCTTCTACTGGAAATCCTAATCCTAGTGGCGTTATTTCGTCATTCACTCCAACTTATCAGTTTCTGGTTAGTGGACAATCTCATCGAGGTAGTATAACTCAACCCCCTCTCAGTTGGTAAAACCCAATTGGAACACCACCTTCGATATGAGGACAAACCCCCCTTTACGGGAAAAAAATACCTCCATCCTTCAGTTGATACAAAATCCTTCTCAATCGACTCGGGGGTAGCAGTTTCCAGCTGCATTAGTTATACCCCCTAGCATGGGCCAACCTTATCCTGGTTCGTTCAATCCCATTTGGGGGGTGAATGATCAAACTCAAGCCCCTGTTCTAGGGTATAATCTGATGAGCTACTATCCTGTCCAACCACTACCAAATATGCCTGGATCTTCACATTATATGTAGACTGCTTATGGTCCTACTGGTTTGCCGACAGGGCTTCCTCCCCAAAGCCACTAGCACCCATAGGTGAATCGAAAGTTACCCTTTCTTGCCACTTTATATCTTCCGGATTTGTCAAGGATTTTAAATGATCCTATTCATCACTCTCCCCAATGGCCTGTTATACCAGCCAAGCTACTTTCGGACATTCCTAAATTCGATGACAAAGTGGGAGAGGACCCCAACAATCACATTATAAATTTTCACCTATGGTGTTCATTCAACTCATTGATGGATGACTCTATTCGTTTACGTCTTTTTCAACGAACCCTTACCAGTTCTGCTGCGAAGTGGTATATTGAATTTCCACGAGGTTTCTTCTCTGATTTAAACACCCTAGCTATGGCTTTCCTTACACATTACCAGTTACCGATCTGTTATGATACAGGGACCGAGATTTTGACTTCCTTCAAACAGACTAAAGGCACTCATATATCTGATCACATCCATGAGTGGTGAAGGAGATGATGTCTCATTAAACTTGAACTCCTTGATCAGTTACTGGCATAATGGTTTACAAAATCATTTGTGAACGAAATCGGTAAGGACATTGCCATGGGTGGCATAGTCACGGAAGAGCAGGCTATAAGTCGTGCTCAGTATCTTGACCTCGTTTATTCACAAATGGGAACCCTCTATGATTTACTACCTGATTTACCTCGTCCTAATACTTTAGCACTTCAACTAATCCAACTACCTCGCATGCAGCTAATGGTGTGATTGGTACTGCCCAAGCCCAATCACATTCTGTTTCAAGCACAAACCCTAAATCTACTTCTTCTAATGTTTAAAATGCTTCGTCTCTTGCCACTCCCACCGTCAAGACTTCTGAGGTAAATGCAGTCCAATCTACCCCAGCCGGTAAGAACAAATCTAAAAATGGGAGAGGCAAGAATAAGGAGGGAAAAAATAATTCTCAAGCAGAGAAAACCAAAACTACCCCTGTTGATGACCGGGATAAGTGCAAACCACAATACCCTTGTCTTATTTGTGGTGATGATCACTACACGAAGGATTTTCCACGACGTTCCAAGGTCACTCAGTTCCTTCAGTGAGCTCCAAAACCACCTACACCGGCTGTCTTGTCTCAACCCTTCCCGTCTCAACAACAGGCTCAGTTGGTCATTCATGACCAACCTTCCTCTTCTACTACATCATATGTTTTGATGTGTACTGGTGATTCTAAGAAGAATAATGTTGCACTCACTACTCGAGCCAAAGATTATTCTCCCTCTAAGGAGAAGGTTGATGATTTACCCCCTTCTTTGGTACAACCCTCTCCTGTGACTCCACCTACTAACGGTCCTCTTCGTCTCAAACGACCGAGCCTCGACACAGTTCTGCGACCCCCCCCAAAGGGTGTCATTTAGAAATCGGCTTTCAATCCTCATGTTCATGTGGCCCAGAACTACAACATTGTTGAAGATCTGGCCCAAGCAGCTTCTGCGATGTCAGCCCTTGAAGTCCTTCAATCTTGTCCTGCACAACGAAAGGCACTGTTGAAAGCTATTGGTGGAATTGAACCGACAGATATGAACTTAATAATCTTTGACTTGGAATATCACATTCCAAGGTTACCCCCTCAACCGACGTTCCAGATACAAGACATTGTCTCTGACAAGAACATTTGTCGAACCGTTATCGACGAGGGTGCCTCGACGTGTGTCATGTCTTTTGCTTGTTGGAAAGCCATTGGCTCTCCTTCTTTGAATGAATCACAAAACACTCTTAAAGACTTCAATGGCTCTGGTTTTAAGCCCTATGGTGTTCTTCCTTCATTTCCCATTACATTAGAAGGTAAGACAGTCCAAGTTGAAGTGGAAGTCTTTGACGCTCCCCTTGATTATAATCTTTTGCTTGGCCGTAGCTGGATCGATTCCATGCGTGCCGTTGTGTCGACACTTTTCCATGTAGTACGTTTTCCTCATCAAGGAAAGGTTGTTACCATTGACCAACTTGCCTTCTTCAATTCTGATACTCGTACTGGCAACGTACCATTTATTGCTAAACCCCCCCGGGTTATGAGAACGTCGGTGTAGGCCTTCTAAAAGACTCCTCGTTAATGGGTACTTTCCCCATTCCACCACCCAATGTTCCACGCTCGTTTGTTGCTTCTATCAACATGATATCCACTTTGCCTCATGAACTTCCTACGTCTCACGACCCTTGGATAGTCCCTGACCCTGGAGATCATATTCGTTTCGTCGACGTAATGTCGTTAAGTTTGGTTGAATCTGCGTATCAGGCCATTCAATCGACAACATCTTCTACCCCATCTCTTGATGAGTTGTCTCCCGATCCTTTTCATGTTATTTTTCCCACTGACAAGATGATCATGTCCATCATGGAGGACACCCATTGGGATGATAGACATCATCGTTCCATCCTCTTTCTGGAGCAACATACTCTTGAGAACTACCAATGGATTTCGACCCCGTCGACCGTTGTTGTCATTTCAACTGTTCCCGAGTTTGCACGTGATGTGTTTGCCGAAGGGAACTTAAGTAATATCTCACCCACGATTCCCATTGACATCTCCGTTAAACCTGGAATCGTCGAAAATGTCCATATTGGAGCTTCGTGTTCCCCTGATGAAATAGTCACCTATACGTCCCTATTCAAAGAGTTTTGTGACATTTTCACCTGGAGCTATGAAGAAATGCCAGGTATCGACCCTTAGATTGTGATACATGAGATAAAGACATATCCTGATGCTAAACCCATCCGACAATGTCTTCGTCCAGTTCACCCACGTAAAGCGGCTGCTATAAAGCTCGAAGTCGAGAAACTTTTGAAAGCCAGATTTATTTATCTGGTGGCTCTCATAGACTGGGTTTCCAATCTTGTCCCGATTGACAAGAAACAAGGTACGATTCGTGTTTGTGTTGATTATAGGGATATCAATAAAGCTTGTCCAAAAGACAACTTTCCTACCCCTTTTGTCGATCAAATTGTCGATGAATGCGCTGGAAGTGAAATCTTCTCCCTCATGGATGGTTTCTCCGGCTATAATCAAATTAACATCATTCCCAAGGATCAACATAAGATTGCTTTTATTTGTCCTTGGGGTACTTTTGCTTACCGGACACTTCCTTTCGGTCTCAAGAACATTGGCGCCACTTTTCAACATGCTATGTCTTACGCTTTTCATGATATCAAGCATATCATTCAACCCTATTTGGAAAATTTACCCGCTCATTCTGTGCACAGATTCGATCACCCAACCCACCTCCGAGCCATTTTTGTTCGATGTCGGTTCTACCGTATACGTTTAAATCCTCATAAGTGCGTTTTCTATGTAGAATCCGACCGTCTTCTAGGTTTTATCATTTCGCGTCAAGGGATTTGGGTGGATCCTTTGAAGGTTGAGGCGATCCTTAATCTCCCTCCTCCTTCCACACTTCACCAGTTGCAAAGTTTGCAGGGGAAAGCAAACTTTCTTCATCGTTTTATCCCAAATTACGCCGAGATCACTCGTGGATTTACGTGATTTTTAAAGAAGGATTCCGAGTTCGTCTGGGATACCATTGCCAACAGTGCTTTTGAAGCTTTGAAGTTGTCTCTAACGCGAGCTCCGCTTCTCTTCCCCCCCGATTACAGTCGTGATTATTTCCTTTATCTTGTTGCCTCAGATTACACCATTGGCATGGTTCTCGTCCAAGAGGATGATGCTCACGACGAACATGTTATCTACTACTTGAGTCGCAGTCTCACACCGACTGAAATCAAGTATCAACATGTCAAAAAACTGGCCTTGGCTGCCGTTCAAGCTGTCCAACGCTTCCAGCACTATATCCTCTCACGCAAGACTACAGTGATTTCCCATTGCAACCCTATGCAACACATTCTGACACGTCAATTGCTAGGGGGAAAATACTCCAAATGGATTGTCATACTCCAGGAGTTTGACTTGGAATTCGAACGTGCCAAGTCTAAGAAGTCATTAGTCTTTTCTGAGTTGATATGCAATTTTCCCCATTTTGCAATGGAAAATGTTGCAGTAGATTCATTACCGGATGAATCTCTTTTCCTTATTAGCACTGATGATCTTTGGTATGGGGATATCATTATATATCTCCAAACGCAGAGTTTTCAGCCCACTTTGTTCAGTACTGAACGATGTCGAATATGCTATCAAGCTAGTCAATACATTATCCTCGGTGATACTCTTTATCGTCAGGGGATTGACTCTTTTTTTCGACATTGTATAATGTTCGACGAAGCTGAGAAATCTCTGAATGACTACCATTCCAGAGCATGTGGTGGTCATATGTCTGGGTATGCTACTGCTCAGACGATCTTACGCGCCGGGTATTTTTGGCCTTCTTTGTTTAACGACTGCATTATTGTCGTTCAGAAATGCCATGCCTGCCAAACTTACAATCAGAAAATTCGGTCACATCCTACTCCTCTTCACCTTGTGGTCTCAGTTGGTCCCTTTGTGAAATGGGGCATTGATTTCATGACATGTCACCCTCACTCGGTCGGGGGGCATGGTTACATCATTGTAGCCGTTGATTACTTTACGAAATGGGCCGAGGCGATGCCAACATTTGACAACACTGGAAAGACCGCAACATTATTTATTTTTAATCACATCATAGCTCGTTTTGGTGTTCCCCAAGATATCATTACCGATCACGGTAGCTACTTTAGGAATTTTATGATGTCTGAACTTCCTGAAAAGTTGCATCTTCGTCATGATAACTCAACGCCCTATTATCCACAAGCTAATGGTCAAGTCGAAGCGATTAACAAAGTTCTCATCACTATGCTTCGATGAATGATAGGGATTCATAAAACAAGTTGGCACACAATGTTGTTTTCGGCATTGTGGGCATACCAGACATCTGTCAAGTCCGCTACAGGGTTTACACCTTTTCGGTTAGTCTATGGTGTGGAAGCCATTCTCCCTATCGAATGTGAGATACCCTCTTCAAAACTAGTTTTTGAACTCCTACCCAATACTTTTGCTGAGGAAGAACATCTATTGTATCTTATGCAATTAGATGAAACTCGACGTGATGCCACCCTAGTCATAGAAGCTCAAAAAAAACGTGTCAAGGCCCAATACGATAAGCATGTCAAGCCTCGCATTTTCTCCGAAGGTGATCTTGTTCTTCTCTATGAACAAGATCGATATATGTTAGGAGCTGGGAAATTTAAACCCATGTGGCGAGGTCGTTATATCGTTCGACGAGTTTTGAAAAAAGGAGCTTATGAGTTGGTAGATTATGATGGTATCCCTTTGAGCGAACCCAGGAATGGGTTGTACTTGAAGAAGTACTATGCATGAAATCCTCTGTGCACAAGTACTTGTATTTGTATTGTATCATACTTTTTGTGTGTTACTATAGTTTGCTTTTGACGTTATCTGGTCTCTGCCCTTATGTGACGTTGTGTTTGATTTCCAGATGTTGGAGTCTTCGCTACCCTATATTGGCTTCACTGATGGCGCTAGTCGTAGTACTCAGAACCTTGCTTCTGTTGCATGGGCAATTTATGTCTCTACAAACGAACTTGTCTCCTTATGAGGTGTGTGCCTCGGTTGTGCGACCAACAACATTGCAGAGTATAGCACTGTTATTGAATTATTGGTTGATGCTATCTCACTCGGAATTCATCATTTGGTTGTGCGACTTGATTCGCAGCTTGTAGTACTACAATTAAGTAATATCTATGCTATTCAAAGTCCTACTTTATTACAGGTGTATTTGCGAATTCGCCTCTTGGAACATTATTTTGATCACATTGAATATCAACATATTCCTAGATGTCTAAATACATTAACAGATGCATTGGCTAATTATGTATTGGACAGACATTTGAATCATTTATAAATCAATCACATCAATATTCACACAATATAAGGTAAACCGGTAGAAGCTGTCTGTATATATAACGATCAAAAGAGTTTTTTACAAAAAGTTTGTCCAAAGACCAAAATATCAAAATCTGAAGCTCATAGATTCTACAAAGTGACGTCATGGATGACGTTCATGGTAACACACGACTGCCCGAGCAACCTTATGGAGCAGTTGACTCATGGATGCTGATACTCCTACAGTATGAAAATGATCGCGTCGTGGAACCTCTTCCAGAGTCATGTTTGGAATATCTACGGTTAAACCCTCCAGATTTTGTTCCACCACTTGATAATCCTCAGGATATTGTGGCACTGCCACTACCTCTCCTTACCGCTGAATGGGAGAAGTACAAAGAGGTCGGTAAGGTCCAACATCTGTGTTATCAATAAACGATTTTGTATTAGTCTTTGGACGAACATATAAAACAAAAACATTTGAATATGATAAAAATTCAAAAACATTTAAAAAGAGAAAATGTGTGTACTTCTTACCAAGGTCCCCCCATTGAGAATATTTTGGTAGTACTAAGTCCGTATCTCCTTGGAAATCCAAGCCGACATAAGCATAGTCGTCAACCATCAACAACTATGGTTGAAGCTAGTCAAAGAAAGTATCATCATACTTGATGATCGGTCCTGCTACGTGCCGGGCCATAATCTAACACCATCTCAGCATCCTTGGATCCCTGGGAGACGGTATATTCCACTCAACCTGCAGCCTTAGTAATGGGACCCTCTCAAGGAAGAAGGACACCAACAAAGATTCGTACCCGAATTTCTTCAGGTTGCCTCGTCTGCATTTGGTCAACTATTTTTTTATACTGCGAAGCACAACATCTTCCCAGTTGAACACTCGAGGCTAAGTACACTCAATAGCATACTAGAAGTAACTCTGTAACACCATGTGAGGAGCAGAACTCCTAGCCATCCGAGCTATGATGAATAGGATAGTACGGAGGGTCAAATCTCATACCCCCCAAATAACTACTTTTCCTTTCTTTCTCTCAGCCTCGAGAACGCAGTGTAAACGACAATACTCACTCATCTGTATCCCACCACCTCTGCTACCAATCAGGCTCACATAGTATCCCCACCGTGAAAATCCAGTCAAAAATTAAATGTCCTCAATGTCTAAGGACAGTGTGTGGACCCCCACATGAAATACCCGCTGATCAGGGTCCCACATATGCACCAAGTACTCTAACAACCTGACTTGGGCCCTCATGCCCGGGATATGAAAGTACTTCAGGAGTCCACAGTCTCTCAAAGAAACAATAGTAGGTGGATGATTTTCGGCCATTTCATTGTCTTCTTCGTGCTCCCTTTCGCGCCATTCAAACACCATGTTGATGGCCAATTATCTGCATAAGGAACACAAAAAGAAGATTAACAACTTTTTTCATGAATTCATTCTCTTTCATTGGCTAAATTTTAATTTTTTTTTTGAGCTTTATGGTTCTCGTAGGTTCCCTGTGTGCACAATGCGAGAACCTCGCAGACTGCCTTAGGGTCACCTACGAGAATGCTCCATTCTCGCAGGTCCCGTGTAGCCTGCCTGCGAGAATGGTAGCGTGCAAGTAGGGCTTGAAAAATCAAATGAAAAATGACATTTTAACCAAAGAAATTACAAAATTAAACCATGAAAATGTTAAGCACAAAGAGCCTACCTCACTGTCACTGATGGCTCACTGAATGGACGCTCGTAACTCCCGCAATCTGATGCCGAACTTTGAGGGTAAAAGAGGGGTTTTTGAGCTCAAATAGTGGAAAGGTAAAAATGATGTGGTAAAAAGAGTATTTACTCCTTTTTATTTACTTTTACTATGTCATTTGGTTTTTTATGATTATTTATCTATTAAACCCTAATCCCTAATGTCATTTTGAGTGTAATTTTTGCAGGCGTAACAACTTTGATGGTCAAATACAGGGATACAAACATGTTTTTATTTGACATCGCGTGTTTTTGATTGTTTTTTATGGTTTTTGTATAAAACCTCGAGCATGGTCTTTGTCCGTTCTTGCGCTCGTAAATACATGAGAACGCGATTGAGCATAATTTTATCACCTTTTCGGGCTCAACAAGGTTATACGAAAAATGAACCCCCCTGGAGTTCTCTTTAAACTCTTTTTAGACTCTCTAAACATGAAAAGATAGTCGAGCGACCTTGCTATTTTCACACTCGATAAAGTATTTGAGGTAAGCGTCTGGTGAGCGATAATTTATCTCTTTTTCGGTCTCATCCAGACTATTTTATAAAAAAGGAACTGAGAGAGTTCTCTTTTAAGTGTTTTTCTAGACTCTATAATCATGAAAACCCTTCGAGCTTTCTATCTCTGGACTCGTTAAACAAACATTGATAGACCCGTAATGGGACCGAACCACTCCTTCTTAGGGTTCGTTAAACATACTCTAAGGGACTCATCCAAAGGATGAGCTTACATCAACAAACATATGTTATCCTCCTCAAGCTTGCGTAAAAATAAAGAGGTACTCGCCAGAAATGGTGGGGGAAAATTTGGGAAAGGGATATGTTTTCATCTTCGTATTGATTGGAAGTAAGTGTCGCTCTTGAACATGACACCCCCTATTCATCATTTGAAGCTGGTTTGGGAAATCCATTTGTCTCTCATTCGATTTATTACAAGGTCATTCCCTGTGTCGTCTTTGAGTCAATGCTGCCAAATCATTGGTCATGTTGTTCATATGTTTAAAAAAAGTCCATCTGAAACCTATATTGAGTCGACCATCTGCAGTTGTCCATTCTTTTCGTGTCAGCCTTCCCTTTGTCCAGTTCAATTTACATCATACTCTGTTTCACCTTCAAAATATGTTACTCATTTCGTGTCATTGATGGGGGATACATCCAAGCCCTCCTGTGATGAGTTTTGTTCCATCGACTTCAGCTCATTAACCAGAATCAAGACTTAGAAATTATTTGGTACCTTGGAGCTTGCATGCCTCAATGGCAGGTTTCCTTACTTTCGACAGTGGGTTTACATCATTGACCCCTGATCGAAAGATTCCATCGGATGTTTGACTTCAAATCATTTATTCGCACTCGATGGATTGTACTAGGGTACCTTGGGAGTCATTGAAATCAATGGTGATTTCCCTCGCACTTGTTAACAGTTTCATCAGTGAATGGTAATCAAGTGGTTTCTACCATGTTCGACTTCGACACATGTAATCACATGGTTAGATTCGTACTTTGGGCGATGAGATTGAAGACCCTGGATATCATCTCTGTGATCCAGGTTGCAATGGAGTATGTATAATTTGCGACACATAGATCCACTATGTATGTCTCGTGGCTATGTTGTCTTAATTTGAAATTTCTCACATAGATCCACAGTGTATTCTTGGTGGCTATGCTATATGTTGACAGCATGGATCCACAGTGTATGATTGGTGGCCATGACCTATGTCTATAATGTCATCAGTCTATGATCTCAGTATGGGAATGCCTACCTCATAATTGGTATATATGATATTCTACAGATTCTTGGTTGTTCGTAGGTTTCCGATTAGGTGTGCTCCTGGTTTCTGACACACACATGCAGCTTAAAAAGTCTTTCGGCTGTCACTGGTTCAGACCTCATACTTTGGGGGGCATTCTGTTACCCATGATTTTGGTTGTCATGATGATGTACTGATGATGGTGTACTCAGGCTCTTCATAAGAACTTTCTCCTGAGAAAAGTTACTTTCATCTCTTCCCAGAAAACTCATTTTTGAAGAAGGTTCGCAGGCTGCTATTACATTTGGGTGCGAGAATGACCCATTCTCGTAGGTTGCCTTAAGCCAGGGTGAAAACTTCTCGCACTTTTTTGAATAGCTAGGGTGTGAAGTCTTCCTAAATCAAGGAAAAATATGAATTCTCGATGCTTCTAGAAGGGAATCTTATAGAAAGATGGGTTGGCATTCGAATGGTTACCCTAGTACTAGATTCCCTAATATTTTGGGATCATTCTTATCCAAGTAACTAATTCATTCTCTCCTATATATTGAAGGAATTCTCATGGAAAAGGTTAAGCAAGATTCATTGGAGAATTGGTGAAAGAATTGTGTGAAGGATTTAGCATTGAACAATAGCTTGGAGACTCTAGCAAGTCTATCAAGAGGATTTGATATTCTTCATGGAAGGATTGAGCAAGTGTGTGTGTTAGAACCAAGGGCCATCGAAAGGAAGTTTGCGACATCAAGGCTCAGGTTGTAATCTTTACTTTCCATTAATATGATACAGTGGCATGTCCCTTTCCCATAAATATATTTCCACTTTATTGTGTAATTCCTTGATCATACACATAGGTTAACTGTTGAATATATTGTGCTATCTTCACCTTGGTTGGTTTGTGCTGTCTTGGTCTTGGTTGCACGAGATAACTAGAGTGAAGTAGGAGAAACAAAGACCATAGGAAGTGATAATAAGGTATGTTATTTGTTCTTGCCTCCTAGTTAATTTAATGGTCAAAACCTAGGGAAAGAGTTATGTCCTGTCTTTCTTTGTTCTAGATCCAGGTGGATCTAGGGAGATCAATGAGTGTCCGCACCTACCGATTAGTCCGATAAAATCTTTGGGACAAGATTTATTTATATCCCTATAATCTACACAAACACGGATCATGCCTTGTTTCTTGTTTATCAGAACAAGATTGGACACCCAATCGGTCAAAGCCACAGGATAGACAAAGCCATCTTTAAGAATTTTTTCAACTTCAAGCTTGATAGCAACAACTTTACGTATATGTACTGGGTGAAATCTCTGTCGAACAAGTTTAGCATTTGAGTAAGTCTTAATCTCATGCACAACAATATCAGGACCAATACTTGGCATTTCTTCATAACTCCAGGAAAAAATGTCACAAAATTATTGGAAAAGGGCTTTATAAGTGCAGACCTCATCAGTAGAACATGAGGCGCTGATATGAACATTTTCCACGACTCCAATTTTAATCGATATGTCAATAGGAACGGTAGGTGAAATGTTACTCAAGTTCCCTTCATACAAAACATCATGTGTTAACTCCAGAATATAAGAAATAACAACAACGGTAGACAGAGTCGAAATACATTGGTAGCTCTCTACAGTGTCACGTTCTAGGAAGAGAATAGAATGATGATTCCCATCGTGCCATGGGGTATCTTCCACAAACATGACCGTCATGATCATCTCATCAATGGGAAAGATCACGTGAAATCGATCAGGAGAGGTATCACAAAGAGGAGGAGAAGGAGTTGTTGATTGAATAGCTTGATAAGATGATTCCATCGAGCTTAAAGGCATTCTGTCGCCGTAATGAAGATAATCAACAGAGTTAGGTACTATCCACGCTTCATAAGACTTGATGGTTTCACAAACATAGCTTGAGATCATGTTAATGGAGGTGAAAAAATGAGGACGAATATTGGGTGGTGGAATAGGAAATGTACCCATCAAGGTTGAATATTTTAAAAGACCCATGAAAAAATTCTCATAATCGGGAGGTGTTTTCAAAATAAAAGGTATGTTTATAGTACGTGAATCAGAATTAAAGAAGGCTAGTTTTTCAATAGTAACGACCTTTCCTTGGTGCGAGAAACGTAACACGCAGAAAAGGGTAGACAAAATTGCATGCATGGAATCAATCGAGCTATGACCAAGTAGAAGGTTATAATCAAGAGGCGCATAAAAGACCTCAACCTCGACATTGACTGCTTTACCTTCTAACGTAATAGACAATGAAGGAAGACCATCGTAAGGTTTAAACCCTGTACCATTGAAGGCCTTAGGAGTATTATGTGACTCGGTAAGGGGAGGAGAGCCAATAGATTTCCAACAAGTGACAGAAATAACACAAGTCGAGGTTCCTTCGTCAATAACGGTTTGAAAAATATTCTTATTTTCCACAACAACTTGGATTTGAAATGCTAATTGAGGAGGAATCCTTGGAATATGATATTCCAAGTCAAATATTATCAAATTAGTATCGGTAGGATCAATTCCACCAATAGCCTTTAACAACGCCTTTCGTTGAGTAGGACAACTTTGAAGGAATTCGAGAGCCGACATCACAGAGGGTGCTTGTGCAAGGTCTTCTACAATACTGTAGTTTTTGGAAGCACGTGCATGATGATTGAATGAAGAATTTTGAACAAATCCCTTAGGAGGAGGACGAAGAACTGTATCGAGACCCGATCGTTTGAGATGAAGAGGACCATTTGGAGGTGAAGTTGGGGGAGGTTGAACCAACAAAGGTGGTGCATCATCAACTTTAACTTTCTAAGGATAATAATCTTTGTCTCGAGTTGCGACTGAAACTTCGTTCTTCTTGGAGTCACCAGTACACATAAGGACATAAGACGTGGTAGAAGGAGAATGCTGGTCATGAATGACCAATTGGGCCTGCTGATGAGAAGGAAACAATTGTGACAAGACGACGGGTGTAGAAGGCTTCCCGGTTCCTTGCAAGAACTTAGTAACCTCAACATGTCATGGCCAATCTTTCGTATAATGATCATCACCACAAATAAGGCAAGGGTAACGAGGTTTATGTTTATCTTTTTCATCAACGGGATGCGTTTTGGGCTTCTCATATTGTTGATTAGTATTTTTGTCCTCCTTATTCTTACCCTTCCCTTTATTTTTATTTTGATTTTTACCGGTAGGTGTCGATTGAATCGAATTAACTTCAGAAGTTTTATTGGAAGAAGGAGTAGGAGTAGGAGTATTTTGTACATTAGAAGTGGTATATTTGGGATTGGTACGACTGGCTTATTTAGATTGTGTCTCAGCATGAAAGGTTCCAATCTCACCATCAACAGTATGAGAAGCTATTGGAGGTGTTGGGGTAGGATTCATAGAAGGATGACGAGCATCAGAGATCAAGTCATAAAGTGTGTTCGTTTACGAATAAACAAGATCTAGATATTGAGCACAACTAATTTCCTTCTCTTTAGTGATGACACCGCCCATGGAAACATCACAAACAATAGGACCAATGAGTGATTTGGCAAACCACTCAGCCAAAAATTGATCAGGAAGGGGAACTTTGATTAAGCGTCTCCTCCTCCTCCACTCATGGATATGATTAGAAATATGGGTGGAGGAGGATTGTTTAAAAGAACTCAAAATTTTGGTTCATGTCTCGTATAGAATAAGAAACTGGTAATGCGTTAAGAATTTCATGGCTAGGGTATTGAAGTCATTAAATAATCCTCATGTTAATTCAATATACCATTTGGCTTCTGAACCCATGAGAGTTCTTTGAAAAAGTTTTAATCTTATAGAGTCATCCATCAATGAGTTGGACGAACAACAAAGATGGAAAATCATGACGTGATTATTTGGGTCTTCTCTTATTCGACCGTCAAAATTAGGAATTTCAGATGGTAATTTGGCTGGTATGATGGGCCAATAAGGAGAATGAAAAATAGGATCATTCAAAATCCTAGATAAATCTGGTAAATACAAACTGGAAAGAAAAGGAAATTGTCTGTTCACTTGAGGAAACTGGTAGTTTTGAGGAGGAAGTCCTGTAGGTATACTTGTAGGACCATAAGAAATATGTAGATAGTTAGACAGTCCTGACAGATTCAGTTGTGGAGGGTTTTGATTCAAATATCCAACAGGGTTTGGTTGATTAGGTATGTTCCCTTGGAAAGGAACATTAGATTGAAAATTTTGACCCCAAGTAGGATTCATATAAACTGGATATGGTTTCCCCCCCAAATGATTGTGGATTCCCTTGGAAAGGAATATTCCAAGGTTGAGATTGTAACACAGGTATATTTTGTCCATAAACTGGGTTATGGCCTCCAACTTGAGGTTGTCCCCCAAGTTGAGGTTGGCCTCCAACAAGAATCTAAAAACCAGAAGCCACAAAATGACTCGTGCCTCCAACAAGATTGGAGCTACTATGGCCAGGGCGATTCAGTCCTCCAGGGGAAGGCGGAGGAGGAACGTAAGGCCCTCCAGAGAGAACCTAGGTAGGTGTAGGAACAAAATGACCAACAACATTATACCCAGGAGGCACAAAAATTCTAGACCCTCCGGATGGATTCTGTGTGGGAATAGCAATGGAAGTATTCAAAGCATCATACCCAGGGGGAAGTGACATATTTGATCTAATCAGAAGTGGTGTTCCAATAATATCTTGAGTGATAACCACATTACCAGTAGAAACAGTCATAGGTTGTGGGACCATGGTAGAGTGGGGAATCTGAAGAGGAAGAATTGAGTGAGAACCAATCAAGAATTGGTCTGAAACTGTGACGACATTACCGGTTGTGCCAGTAAAATGATCTAAAGGTACCATATAGGTAACAAATGTCTCAGGCATTTGCGATGCCATAGGTTGATTAAAAATTGTTCCTAGTGTGTCAAAAATATCATGTCCCGAGTTAGGATTAAAAATTTTGGCAGTGTGAACCGAGGTTCTAAATGATTCACTTTGAAAAAGTGGATCATCTACTCCAGACTCTGCGTTAGGTCCAATAGATACTTCAATATTTTCTCCAACCACAATTTCTCTTGATGATTTCATCTAGAGAAAATGTGGATCTTGTCTAACACTCAATAACGTATTTACGAGAAGTCTGAATGCTTCTAAAGAATTATGAATTCTAAATTCCTCTAAAGAATGTGAACTTCCATTTTTAGAGGCTACTTCGTTATTGACTACTCCCTCAGGAGATCCCTTTGGTGAATTAGGAAGGAAAGGGAGGTAACTTTGTGGATCTTCCAAAGGTAACCCTTGCATCCTATGTGAACATCAAAGGCCGATGTTGGCTGCACCAAATAAAGAATGAAACAAATCTATGGCTAACTAGAAAAACAAAAAACACTCACTAATAAAATCTAGAAATCAAACCAAGCAAACAAACCTTCTTGTTTCGAAGTCACTAGTTGGTGATGAAATCCAATGTCATGAAATCAAGAAAAGAAGGGGCTGGGATAAAGAGGTTGGAAAAGTTATGTTGACAACCTGCTTAACGAACTTACACCCTGGTGCAAGCTCCCACACATAATTGTGGGTATACCCTCCAAGGAGCCTGAGTGAGTTTGGCCAACGTCAATTCCAGATACCGTGAAGACTTGCCCCTCCAAAGTCACCTCATGTAAAGACCTTAAAGATATAGGATACTAAGGTTACCAATTACGACAATGATTCCTGGGGAAACAGTCAACAGTCTGATCCATGCGCAAAGGCAGGGTATCTAGCCCAAAATCAACTCGAGAAGCTCCCACACATAATCATGGGTATACCCTCAAGTGACCCCCAATAATACGCACAATCTCTACACTAAAACCAACAAAGTAGGGTGAGTAACTCTGCCAGTTCTAATGCGACCTCATGATTGACCCTTGTGTTAGAAGGGATTCCCAGGACAAAATGTAACAAGTGGATTTGAACTCTCCCTATCACAAGATACTATTGTGTGTTTTAATGCTTTGGAGAGTGTGCCTTACAACCTATTCCAAAGAGCTATCCTAGCTAATGTTGGTGAAAGGAATTTCTAGAAAATAAAAGTTGCTAACAAATTTTAAAATTACGTTGTGTTTTAAAAGTTTTTGTTTACTCAAAAGGGAGATGGAAATGAAACTAATGACATTTGTGACCTTGACCCAATAAAATGCAAGAAAAGATGAATATGAAATCTTTCAATTCAATGAAATCTAATTATTGTAGGGAGAAGGTATTTATTTTTGAAATACAAAAGTTACAAATCACAATTTCTCAACCTCGAATGACCAAAATTCCAAATAATCATCAGATACAAAATTTTCCAATTTTCTCTCTTAACAAATATTTCGAATGCGAGGATTTTCTTGTGAAAAATTACTAAAAATAAGAAGTGACCTCAATTCTTTCTTTCTAAAATTAGATCAGAGATGTAATGAAGAAAAATAAATCGTAATCCAATAAAATCAAGACATTCTCAACACAATCCCAAATCAAAACTCATAATATAGAAAAAAATAAAAATGATAAGAAAGCCTTTTGTTAAATAAAAAAAAAGGTCTCTCAATCAATAAACAATCTGGAAAGTAAAATCAATCCAAAACCCTAAACAAATCAAATACCCTTTTTCAAACAAGCACTTATATCAAGATCTAGATATTATACCCTTGTGACAAGAATAAAAAACAAAACTTGCAAAATTTATAAAAAATACTTTCAATTCCTGAAAACCAATCAAACACAAGCTTTAAACTTATAAAAAAATTAATCACTGGTATCAGAAGTTCATCCCAGGCAATTGAGGCAAAACTGGGTGGAAAAAAGAAAAAATGGCCCTTCCACCAAGTCCTACAGGAATTGTCGCAGGCTACAGTGGCGCATAGTGTGACGATATAGGGTCATCGCAGGCTACCAATAGGGCACAATGCGACATTGTCGCACTGGTTTGCACCAGTAGGGTGTGATGTTAGAGGATCATTGCAGGCTATCTATATAGTACAGTGCGGCAATCTCTGTAACTAAGGAAAAAATGGAAGAAATACAAAAAATCTAATTAAACTTTTAGACCCAGGGAGTCTAAATGGATCCCCCACAGAATCATAGAATGAATTTAACCAAAAGAAGGCAGGCTAAAATCAAATAAGAGGAAAAAAAACAAAAGAAATTTGTATCCCCGGTATGGTCGCCAATTTTTTTATCAGACTAATCGGTAAATGCAGACATAAACATATCTCCCTAGATTCCACTGGAAACTAGAACAAAATAGAACAAAATGCACACTTTACCTTAAACTTCATCATCATATGAGCTAGTTTAATGAGTTAGAAGAGACATACCTTTTAAACAATGCTTGTCCTTGCTAGTGTCATCTTTGTAGCTTCCTCCTTGAGTTTTCATAATAGAAAGTCTGTCCAAGAATCACAAACTAACAAAGAAGAGGAACAAAGATCTATATATTCTAATGAATTCTATGTATATGATCAAGGAATTATACAATAGAAGACACGATGCTTATATAGGGAATAAATGCATTATTATATTAAGTGAATATAAAGTGGAGACTACAACCCATGCCTTGATGTTGCAAGGTCCCCTTTCGATGTCTCTTTTCTTCAACACACACACCTTTTCTCCAAATGCCTTGAATGAAGAATATCCACAATTTGACTTAAAGAAATAAAGCAAAGCTCTCAAGCACAATCTGAAGTAGAACTCTCCATACAAATCTTAGCCTATTCAACCTTATCCTTTTCCATGAGAATCCCTCTTTATATAGTGTGAAATAGAGATGGATGAGGAGATTAGGATGATCCCACCAAATCAGAGAAGCAAGTAAGATCCAAACTGATCGGAGACCACCTCCTCTTCTAGAAGATCCCCTTCTAGAACATTCATGAAAATTGACTTTTCCCAAGATGTAAGCATCGTCGCACCCTACACACTTAGCAGCATGTGACGATGTCACAATCCAGGTATAGTGTAGGATGCGATGATCATGCATCATCGCACCCTGTGTATTTAGCAGAGTGCGATGACCTTCCTTCATATGGTTTTTGGCAGAGGAAAGTAAATAAATTTTCCCATGGAGAAAACCTCTTTTAATATTTTTAGAGAACATGAACACATGTTGTCAGGTGATCACTAAGGTGACCAAAATAATGTTTAACAGGGACATTTATATATTCCCAATTGTCGATGGAGAGATAACCTACCACTAATGAATGCAAGCCTCTAGGTACTCATAGAACTCTAGGTCTTGTTTCCAGAAGAGATGGGCTAAAGTTGATGGAAGGAGATCCCCTGAAAGGAGAGTATTGAGGCATCTCTCATCATTCAACATGAGGTATAGAGTAGGATGTTGATGATTTGAAGGAAATAGGATGAAGAACATGTTCACAAACCAACGACCCTGTGCATCTTTTGTGTGTGCTAGATGCAAGCGATACACAAAAAATACCCTCTGAATATAAACCAATAAGGAAAACTGCTGACAAAGGTGAGGAAACCACCAATAAGGTTAATGGAATCCAAGAAACTGCATGAATCCCAATGTGTGAATATATTTCTTGCTGTCGAACATAAGGGAAACCCCTAGTTAGGGACCAATGATGAAATGTCGACTGCTAGGTTCAAGGTTACCTACCAATGAGGAAAGTAGGACCAGGGTGTATAATAGGATTGCAACTTCATGTAACTCTGAGAAACACTGAGGGTATGGCCTGTTGTTCCTGAGTTTATAATTTAAGGCTCTAAAGTATACCATCAAGGCATCCAAAAAGGTAGAGATAGTTGATGGGTAAAAAGATTAGTTTAAATGAAAGCGAGATCAAAGTTGGTTCCTTAAATGTCTCTGTCTAGCTTCCCATTTTTCTTGGATGATAATATCCCTTTCAATCACAGTCCATGAACGTTCAAGTTCTGCTTGTGTATTTGTTGTTTGTAAAATGGTATTGAATAGGTTTAACACAATGCTTGTCTGATCTGATAGACCGGGTTCTATATTAGGCTGTCTAGTAACTGGAACAGTCATGAAAAATAAGGGTTTCCTTTTTGTAAGTCAAAATTATTTTCAAGGGTCGCAAATTTCTGGTTTGAATTAATAAAAATAAAACTTCCAAATTATAAATAAATGGTATAACAGAAATATAGGCCGTTTCTAGTATCTGAGTCAAATTTAAAAGAGATGGTGCATGGAATGAAGAAAGAAAAATAAATATATAGTTGTATAACAAAAATGAGGCATCAATTAAAGAGGAATCTCATTTTATGCTAATAGAAGAAAGAGGGATGGTAACTTTGAAAAAGTATACAATTTCAGAGTTCTAAAACATTCACGGGTATTATATCAGCTAATAGTTGATATAGAGGAAAAATTGCAAATGGTTAGATAATCTGACTGTTCAATCACCACAATAGAAGTTGCATCATGAAGGCATTCAACGAAGGTATGAAATAAAATATGGAATGAGAGAAACACATAACTTAGGCTTGACAAGATATGGAATCTTCAATCTATATTGTATTAATTTTGGCAAAATGAAATTTTCTCTTTACAATCCCCTCCAGAAAAAATCCCTCTCTTAGTCTTGAAAAGTTATATTTATAGAAAACTACCAATCTTAAGACGGTTGGTGATTTCCCAATTCTTAGTGACTAACTCTTTGTTAAAAAATAGATCAGAAACCGTTTGCATGATCTTCTCTATTTTTGTGTTATCTTGGAAGTAAAAATCTTCCAAATGATACTTTTACTTTGTTGATGACTCTCCTTCTTTTGATCTAATACATTCAATGCATCTCTCCAGGATCTGTGTAAAATTTCTGGGGGTTTTGGAAGGTCTTTTGCTTCGAACAAATAAACCTTTCTCTGTATCTTGGAAAGACAGTCTTCAACTCCTTTATCTGCAAACTTTATCGACTGCAGTTTTAAGTTGGGCTCAACTAACAACCTGTCTATTAGGGTGACCATTTCTCTTAGCTGTGAAATTTCTATTTGAATTTCACTCAAATTTTCTCTAAAATTTAATTGATGTCTTACAATATTAATTCTTCCCAGAAGTCCTGTACAATTGCCTTTTCCAATGTTCAATGATCCTTTGTCTAAAAGATCAAAAACTTCTTCGCAATCATCTCTGATTTCCTTGACTATTCTTTTGTTTTCAGTTATGTTGGTTTCCCATGGCTTGAGCATGATGTTGCCTTTGATTTTCTCTGTGGCTGATATTTTCGTAGTTTTGGATGTCTCTTCACTTGTCGAATATATGATTACTTTTTGGAGAGTAACCCTTGCTTCTTTGGCTTTAGGATAATATTATCAAAGGCATTATCTACTTCTTGAAAGTAACTCTGAATAATCTCTACCTTGGAAATCAATTTCTGTTGTTCAACTTCTATTTTTGAATGCACTTCCATTGATTGGGCCTGGAAAGATTTTAGATCTATGACCTGACCTTCCATCAAATTTAAGCTAGCCTGTAACTATTCTGCATGCTCCTTTTGCTAAGCAACCTGTACCTGACTTGCTTGTATCTTCTGGTTCATTTCGTCCAGGCTTGTTTTGAGTAATTGAATTTCTAGCCTTTCGGCAGCCCTGGTCTGCTCCAATCTTTTACTCACCTCTTCTCTGATGTTCTCCTCAACATTCTTTAACTGATCTTGTAATTGAGATATCATGTTATCACTCTTATTTATCCTCATTCTCATGTTTCCCACAGTAAAAATGTTTTTTGTTGCCATGGCTCCCATAGAACTTGCTATCTCTGTAGCGAAATCCTGCTCCTCCAAATTCTATCCATCTATCAAGACATTATGATTTTTTACCATATTCCCCTCCTTCTTATGCATCTCTTGTTTCAGGATGACCTTCCTTTTTCTGCTGAAAAAATAGTCAGAAGGAGGAATCTCATCTATGGGGATAGAGGTGAGGTCATCAACAAATAGAGCTCCTATCTGTGGGAATCCAAAAGCATACTGTAAGGGGGTTAAGGAAGCTATGGGACTTCCTAGGTCTGTAGATCCTTTCCCTCCTATTGTCTTAGGTGTATTGACATCAACACTAGGTGATGAAGGGGGAGTAAGCTTGCTGGACTTAGGTGGTCTCTTGGACCTTTTCTCTGCTTCGGTCCCTGATTTATTTGTCTGTAGGTCTGTTTGTTTGGTGGGGGCCTTTCCGTATCCTGTGGGACTTTTTCGGGATTACTCTTCTTCTGTGCTTCCTGTTCGAAGCCTGGGGGAACACTTTCTTGCTCCTGGGGGAGGGTGATTGCTTCTCCTTGCAGTACTTGGGGTAGACCACTCTATCTATGCTTCTAAAAGGTCCGAAAGCTAGTTTGCAAGTCAGATGACAGTGTCTATACTCGTTCTAACACCTCTTTATAAGTGCTAGTCCCTTTGAACATGTCATCCCAAGGGGAATCCTCATGTTCATATGCTTTCATATTGTAGTGTATCAAGTGTTTGTTCACTAGTTGATAAGGGTCATGCCTTTTTTACTCAATATTTAACAATTTCACTTCTTTGAGTGCTTCTGCTTCCACCTTGGAATGGCCCAAATTTTGTAATGAAAATTTCCCAATGTGCATAGGGAAGATTGGCCAGGACTTCTTTTGAGCCGCCTTTATCTCTATTCTGATACTGCCTTTCACTATTTGGTGTGCTACTTTTCTGCACACCAATCTATCTGGGAGGAATTTTGGAAGTGCATGAGGGGGGATTGAGCACCCATAAACCCTGATGTAGGAGAAGCTTTCTTCAATGAACCAGTCTGCTATTGGCTTTAGGTTTTTGGAAATTGTTTCAGAAATGTGAAGAGGGTCACAACCGAAAAACATTTTATGCATTGGTATTACCACAAAATGACAAATTTCATAAAATGATTTTTTTGAGTTTTCTTCCCACAACTCAGAGTGATACTCGTGAATGGGTTTGAGGCAAGTTATTTTCCAACTCCAATTCATCAGGGGGAACATAGTCATAAAACAAATTGCATCCATGATGTATGCCGACATGTAAAAGGCCATTGGTTGACCTCGGGATCTTGCAGCTTTGTAATCTGAAACCTCTTTGGCTATGTTATCAGATAAAATCTTGTCCTAGTTGAAACTATATCCTTCTGATGCTTCCTCTAAAAAGGGTACCCATTCTACTAGGAAATAACAGGGATTATTTTTGCCGAAGAGTCTGTACAACATCATGTCTACATAAACCATGTACTCATTCAAAGAAGCTGTAACATAAATTCCATGGGTATCTGCCCTCAATTTTGATGGACATCTCCACCAGCCTTTGATTAAATCAGGGAATGTTTGGTCTGCCTCAGTGCATTCCTTTCTCTGAAATTCAACTATAAATTCAACATTGTAAAGGAATTTAGGATTGGGTGAGAGTTTGCACATAAATTGGATATGTTCAGGTCCGAATGAGTTGATAGTGGCCCCTTGTTCATTTAAAATGATTCTCATTGGAATATCAACCTTGTCTAAATCCCAACTGATCATGTCGTTGTACGCCATGAGCCCTGGGCATGCTGCAATCTTGTGAAGTTTTGATTCTGCTATGTCTTGAAGGTGATTCTCGGAATCATTAAGGGAATTTTTTATCTCGTAGTCTAGATTTTCATAGATTTGTCTCCATGATTTAATTGAGTTGATAGCATGTGGCGTGGTGTTGGATATGACATCTCCCTCTGGGCTGGAAATCTCAGTTGTGTCTTCACTCTTCTTGGATCCCTTCTTTGGTGCCATATCTTTCGTATTGGAATGAAAACCTGTCACAGAAGAGAGGTGCGTAAGATTGGCTGGATGCGACTTACTCCTCATAGAAAGAGTAAGAATAAGGTTCAAAACACAAACCTTTAATTTTCTTTTAACTCATTTTATGGTGAAAGTATTGACGTAGCTGCCAATAATTTAATACCTTTAATGTAGAGAATATTTATGAGATACACATTTGTGTCATAGAAATCACCAACTATCCTTTATTAATATGGTCGTATTTCGGCGATTCTAAAATCAAAATTCGAAAGATCTTGTTCAATAGAACCCGAAAAATGAAAATACCTAAGAAGTTTAATTACTGTTAAATGTATTTTTAAAACGAAGTTAGTTCATTTTAAACATTGTTATTGAGTCGGGACTTCGCGTTTCAAGGTTTTGGGGATCTCGCTTACATGAGGTATGTCACCACTAAACCCTGAATCCTGAAATCACGATGGTATTTGTTTAGGCCTTAACTTTGGTATTTTTAATTTAATTAAACAAGATCAAGAACTAACTTCCATTTTTTTCAGGAAATCGGGGATCAAGATTTCGCGATTCGAAATGTATTGAAAACGTGTTGTTTTGAGTAAAACCGAATCCCGAAAGGTTAAAAGATTGTTAATTAAATCCTTTAGGGTTTTAATTTATCATGATTAAAATTAATTTACAGAACATGCATCGAGACTTTAAAAACACTTGATCTTTCTACCTTTTATTATTAAAAAATAAAGCCATTTTGGGATTTCGGTATCGGGCTTTTGGGACTGATAGTGAGGATTATACCTTATGAAAAGACAAATCCCAAAAAAGAAAAGTTTTAGTCTTAGAGAAAAACTGTAAGACCTGGTTTCAACATAGGCTCCAATTGGGGACCTTGTCTCCTTGTGGGACGAGGAGAACGGGTGGACTTAGTGCCTTTTATTGGGTAAATGGGGTCAGTTATTCCAGTCTGTGAGGCATAGTTGTGAAAACCCTACCAGGAGGATAAAGATTTCAACCTTAGCTTCAGAAAACTTTCAAGATTAAAACGTTCAAAAATCTCGAGATAGGCTCACATAGATTTCCCTTTCTAAAACTAACCTCAGACTTGTGCAAGATAATCGAAACAAGATTAACTGTTCTACCGGTTTTTATTGATCTTAGGCACATCAAGAGACTCTTAGAGTGTAATCTGGAATCCCATAATCTTAGAGTGTAATCTGGCTGAAAGAAGAAAATTACCAGAGCATCTTGCAATTCGTGTACAACAGCCTTGTCCGGTATGTAGACATTGCTTCACTGCCAGCGAGCCTGTTCAGTACCTCGGTGAAGTTATTAGATTTTCCACATTGAATTTCCTTTCACCACTTCATTATTTTTAGCATTTAAATGCTGAGATGAGGGAAATCATATAATGAATTTCCTTTCATCATCCCTTTAGATTATATGGGGCAATCAATAACGAATTTCCTTTCACCATCTCTTTATATACACTTTTGTTATGAAGTGGGGGCAATCAATAAGTATGTAACATACTCAGGGAAAATATCTTGCTTAATTTTTTTTTTAATAGCAAAGGTCTATCAACTTATTTAAATAGCTCTAGATTAATCTTCTTTTGGCCCTCAGACACTTTAACTTTATGGAGAATCTTGGAGAAAACTTATTAATATTTTTTAGGGACTTCCCTTCAGCGAAAACGATCATTTTATTTCTACTAGAATGACTAAAAAGGTTAGGATTAGCCCAGACATACTTCCGGTTCAGCCAAAGTTTAGGAGAAACATATAATTTTACCTATCCTCGCTTTGAAAGTTAGTCTCAATGTTTCCGAAA
>JASDQU010100842.1:584388-610461 GCA_032191745.1 Picea mariana
TGTTGAAACCCCGATCCCCGAAACTCCGATGGCTTATCGTCCTCGCTTCTTTTGCAGATCTGACGGATGTCGGGTATTTTCTTCTAATCTGACGGTGCAGATCACTTCTTCTCCATGCCAAAAACTGCACTTAACATCTGCGCAGTTTCTCCCGATCCAGCAGCTGTCGGGATTTTCGAGTGAGATCCGACGGCTCTCGGTCTCTTTCCTGTGCTCCTTACACGTAAAAGAGCGCTATGCCTCCTAAGCTTATTCTTTTGTTTGGCCAACAATCCTGTGTACATACATGCCATCTTTATTGTTGTACTTGCCATCAATGACAAGTATATGCTACCTGTTAATCATTTCCAACACATATTACTGCATGTAGTGTTTTAGGTATCGCCCATTTACAGGGGTGCTTAGAATGTCTCCATTGAGATTTTCTAATGAAAAAACATTATCTCCTTTTGAGACTGAGAATTTGTAGGGGCCAGACTAGATCGAATCGAACTTGCCATGTTTGTCAGTGTCTTCTCTTTTGGCTTCCCATTTTAGTGCCAAATCTCCAGGGAGGAAATCTCTATCCTTAGCCTTTTGATTGAATAAAGCCTTCATCTTATCCTGATATCTCTGCAACTTTTTGTTTACTTCTGCTCTATTTTGTTGAACTTCGACTAGCTGGTTTGCTCTCTTGGTAATGTTGTTAGGTTCTTCGTTTGAATCTTGCCAAATTTTCATTATTGGCAGATCAAGATTGATTGGTAAGACAACATCAGTGCCATATACCATCTGAAAATGGGACATTCCAATTTCCCTTTTGGTACTTATCCTGTTGGCCCATAGAGCGTATTTCAAATGGGAATGCCACGTCTTCTTGTTCTCAGTCAATATTTTTTTGATCACGGTTGTCAGACGTTTGTTAGATGACTTAGCTAAACCGTTGCCCTGTGGATAATAAGCTATGGAGTGTCCTAATATGATGTTGAATTTTTGGCAAAAGCTTATCATAGCCATCGATTTAAACGCTTTTGCATTGTCGGTGACTATCTTTCGGGGACAGTCGAATCTAGATAAAATATTTTCTTCTAGAAAATTGATTACAACTCTGTCAGTTGCGTTTCTCGTGGGAATAACTTCCACCCACTTAGTAAAATAGTCCATTGCAGTTAGAATCCACCTATGCTGACATTGGAATGTGGGTGAATCTCTTCGATGAAATCAAGACCCCATTGCTGAAAAGGGGCTTCGATTTTAACTGGAATTAGAGGTAAAGATGGGACTTTCTGTTTACCTGTAAACAATTGTCAAGGAACACAAGTTCAGACTTTAGTGTTTACATCTGTGAAATTTTGGGCCAGTAATATCTAGCTCTTAATATTTTATAAGCTGTGGCTCGCCAAGCGTGGTTTCCTCCACACACTCCCTCATGGAACTCATCTATAACCTTTTTAGTTTTGGTCTCGACTAAACAACTCAACAAGAAACCTAATGGATCCTTCCAATATAATTTTCCATCTATAATAAAATATTTTATAGCATGTAGCTTTAGTGTCCTGGCTTTAGATGGGGTTAGTTCACTAGGACATTGAAGAGTCAATAGGTAAGAAACAATATCGTGGTACCAGACTGAAGAAGAAAACCTGTCTTCTATCTCAACCATAGGTGTAGCGAAATTGAGTTCATTTATCTCTAGGAAATCCTTGTCTTCTTGAAGCTGATTTATTCTGAGTGCCTGCAAGTTGGATTTGGCTAACAATTTAGCCAGACCTTGGCCTTTAATGATTTTTTTTTGGTTTGACATCAAGATCAAACTCCTGAACCTTGGATAGTCATCTGCCTCTTCTCCCATCATTATCCGGTTGAACCAATATGTCTTTGACAGAGCTTGTAGAAACATAGGCTATGATCTTCGAATGTAATATGTACGTTCTGAAGGCCTTGAGAGCCTTTACCATTGTGTAAGATTTTTTTTCTAGTATATTATATTTCAACTCAACATCTCTCATACTTTTACTGAAAAAAGAAATGGGTTGTTCAAAGCCTTCTTTGTTTTTCTGTAACAATACAACTGCGATAGTGTGTTCAGAAGCGAAGGAAAAAATCAGAAATTCTTTTGTGTAATCAGGACTTGCCAAGACTGGTGCTTCGCTGATAACTTTCTTGATTCGTTGAAAAGATGATTTGGCTTCACTTGTCCACTTCATCTCACTGTTCTTTTTCAACATATTTGTGATCAACTTCACAATTTCGACGAAGTTAGGGATGAATCTTGTCAAGAAATTTAGTTTTCCTAAGAAAGATTGAATTTCTCTTACATTTCTAGGGATATTTATAGTATCTATTGCTTCAATTCTTTTGGGATCTATTTTGATTCTATCTTTAGACACTACATGAACTAATATCTTACCTTCTTGCATAGTGAAATGAGATTTTTTGGGATTGAGGGACAAACCAAATTTACGACATTTCTCAAAATTTTGCTTCAGGTGCACTAGATGTTCCACATCAGATTTTGAAAAAACAGTTAGATCATCGAGATAGATAACAACGAATTTATCTCTCTTTCCCATGAAGGCGATGTCCATGGCTTGCTGGAAGGTTTCCCCCACATTCATCAAGCCGAAAGGCATTTTATCGTACATGAAGGTACCCCAAGGGGTAGTGAAAGCCGTTTTTTCCTTATCATCTTGGTGTACTGTGATCTGATTGTAACCTGAAAAACCATCAATCATTGACATTCTGTTAGCTCCAACTACTTTCTCTAAAACATGGTCCATCTTAGGTAATGGATAATTGTCTTTGAGTGATGATTGGTTCAGGTTTCTAAAATCAACACACAGTCTGATTTCACCATTTTTCTTTCTTATTGGGACTAAATTAGCCACCCACTCGGAATATCTTAGTGGGACGATCATTTTGGCGTCTAAGAGTTTTTTGACTTCTTTTTCTATTACTAGTAGCAGGATAGGGTTTATCTGTTTGAGTTTATGTTTAAAAGTCTTAACACCAGGTTTCAAAGGAATTTTATGTTCGATTATAGAAGTATCATATGTTCTCAATTTGTCGTAAGAGCAAGAGAAAACGTCTTTATATTTTCTAAGCAACTCAGCGTATTTACTTTTGGTTTCTGGGGACAAGTATTTGGATAGTTTCACCAACCGAGGGATTTCTTTGGTACCTATGTCACAATCTTCAACCTCTTCAAGATGAGGTTGTAAAGTGGATCTTAAAGGGATATCATCTTGATTAAATAACCTTTCCAAGGGAATTAGGCCCTTGGGGATTTGGTTATTTTTTAGAACAAGCATTCAATGATGGATGATTTTATCGTGGAATTCTTGGGGGTCTTCCCCTTCCTGCATGATCCAAACAGGATCATTTTGGTTTTCTTGGTCGGCATGCATTTCGGCAAACTCATCTATTGATTCTAAAAATTTGCACAGTTGTTCATCGTCCTCAAAAAATTTCCAGTGTTGTATGTTATTTGGTATGGAAGGTTGGTGTCTCATTTGTATATGGTACTTTAGTTTGAAAGCAGTGGGAGGTGTGAATGTTGTGGCTGCTTTGGCTAATATATCAACCTATTGGTTTTTAGTTCTTGGAACGTAGTGGAATTTGATAGAGGAGAAGAAATTTTCGATCATATTCCAAACGCAGTTCCTGTAAGACCTCAACCTAGGATGTTTGGCCTGGTACTGTCGGTTTACCTATTTTACGATTAGGTCGGTGTCACCAAAGATTTCGAGGTTTTTTATTTTCATTTTCCTAGTGGCTTCTAACCCTAATACTAAGGCTTCATACTCGCATACATTATTAGTGTGGTCCACATTCCACTGTAGTCTATAGGAAAAGGGAATTACCAATTGATTATTAGGAGCCATAAGGAGTGCCCTAGCTCTAGCTCCAAAGTAGGATGAAGCTCCGTCAAAAAAAATCTTCCACACACCACTACTATATACATTTTAAAATTTTTTTTCTTTTTCTATTTTTTCTTCTATACAACTTTCATCTATAACTAACACAATATCATCATCAATGGATAAAATACAATTACCTAAATATTGATTTGCAATATATACAGGGTGGTTATTCAGGTTGCATGAATCACTTACCGTGAATGCCAACTTGGTTTCTCTTTACAGGCACGTGAACTGTCCTCCAAAAACTAGAATCATAGTATATGTCATGTCAATCTGGAGAGATCCCCCAAGCTTGGCGCCCCAGGATCTGGATAACAACATACCAAATTTTAGAGGGATATCGGCGACCACTACATCTATGAGAATGCTTTTCACAGGTATTTGTTCCATATTTACCACCAAGTCTTTAATCATGCCTATACATTTAACTTTTCTTGAATCGAATGAATATAAATCTCCATAAGGCCTAGTGATTTTGAGACCCAATTTATCCATAATGGCTTTAGGCATTACATTGTGGGATGCTCTAGAATCAAGCATATAGTTATGGAGTAGTTTGTCAAACAAGTTTAACGTGATATAGAAGGGGGCAACAATGTCTTTGGTGCCTTCGAAATGTGGACCAAAAAATATGTTTGGATTATCATCTTCTAAGTTAAGGACATCGGCTTGGATTTCGTCTTCTAAAAAAATAATCATCTTGGCAATTTGTTTTCTATAGATTGGGTTTTTTCCCATCTCGACAAGAGGTATGGGGATCTTGATTTTATTGATTTGATTTTCCAGATTAAAATTCCCCGCAATTTTGTCGTTCTCTATGGTTTGGGATTCGATCCCCTTCTTATCCGCTTTCTTTTGTGGTGAAGGTTTTGTTTCAGTTGTATGAGCTTTCACTTTATGTGTTTTGACTGTGGGTGTTTCAGCTACCTTAGTATTGGTAGGCCGAGTGTCCGTTATGTTAGTTTTTTCAGTCTTCTTTTCAGCATTTTTTGAAACCGTCTCGTCTGTCTCACTCCTCGGCAAGATATTTTTCATTTGGGAAATTTCAAGACTCCTATTTCTAGACCTTAGATTGTACTTCTGGTGAAGCTCGACCATTATACCATCTACAATATCCTGGTAGGTCAAATCTTCAGAAGTACTACTATTTATGTCATTTTCCAATCTATTTTCTTTATTTAATAATTTTTCATAATCTTGTCTCGATAAATAGGGTTGTGGCTCATCATCACCCAGATTGTTTATATCTTCCTCTAATTCCTTGAAATATTCTAAGTCTTCCTCTCCAATGAAGTTTTCACTCTTGAAGGGGGTTGGGATTTTTTGATCCTCATTCTTAATTTGTCTTTGTGGGGCTTGAGGATTGGGATTCCTTCTGAAATCCTTTCTGGGAAAATGGTCATTTTTTGTTTGATCTAATTCCATTTTCAAAATCTTATTAGATAGTTCTTTAATTATTCTAGCCATGTCATCCATTTTGTCTCCTAAATATCTTCCTGACCCAGAAGATCCTCCTTGTTCTCTATACCTTTTGGTTTCTTTGTTTCTAGTCTCCGTTTTAGCTTTTAGCTTTCCTGAAGCCATCATGTTTGATTCAATTTCTAGGGCATCGTCTTGCATCTTGGTGAGGTCTACGGATCTCCTCTCTCTTAATAGTAGGGCAAAATTAGGGTCGAAAGCTCCAGTGAAAGTTACTTTTGCTGCACGCTGAGAAGGTTTGACCTCGATGGGAATTTTATTATACAATTTATTAAACCTTTGGGTCAACTTGAGAACTGATTTGGAATTTTTCTTTCTAAGAGCCCCGAATTCAGTCAAATAATAGAGGTGATCTTTCCTTTTTCCCCATTGTCTGATGAAAGCACTTTCGAGTTCATCATATGACCTTAAAGATCCTGCTACTAAGCCTTGGAACCAGGTTCTGACCTGCCCTTCGAAAGTTTATACTAAGAGTCTGGAGTAGACATCTTCGTGTTCAAGTCCTAGGATATCAACAAATTGGTCAAAGAAATTGATGTGTTCTTGTGCAGTTAAATCGCCTTCCCCTGTGAATTTTGGGAGATTTTTCATGTAATTTTCTGGAAGGTCATGTAGGGGAACCGGGAGGACAAGAGGGGCATATCTGGCAGCCACCTTAGAAAAAATTCCAGGGAGTGGTACTTGGCTACCTACAGCTCTTCCTGCGACACCACCTATAGTACTGCTTCCATCCCTTGCACCTCCGTGCATAGCCATTGATAGATTTGAGGCTGGAAATCAGAGTGTATGAGGAGAAAACTCACAAAATCTTGGTTGATTTTGGGTTGTAATTGAATGTGACAAAAAGGTTGTGGGGAACTGATCGTCAAGGCACAGGAAACTAGAGAAAGAAGGCCCAATATGAAAAGAACTTATTTCTCCAGAATTGTAAGATGAATATATCAGAGAATCGATGGGGGTTAAATCAAGATACACAGGGCATTCATCAGAGCGCTTGGTAGTAGGAGTGTGCACTTCAGGAAAAGAGAATGTATCAATTGAAAGGGGGAGGGAGATGGATCTCTCAAGTATTCCTTTGACATTCGACAGTGTAGAATTAGGTTGACAGATGGTATGTGTCGATGAAACGATTTGTCTAAGGGATCTTCTTGATTTTAAAATCTTTTCCGGATCAAATATTGGCGAGGTCTGCTTGTCGTCTGGGTTCTTTTTGGTGTTCTTTTGGCTAAAATCCAGTTTACTTATCATGTTGTCGCCAAGTGAAATATAAAAGTAGCCTTAGAAGGTTTTTCGATCTTTGTTCACTATCAAAGAAAGAAAGTGTCAATGTCATTCTTCCCAGGGAAAAGATTCTTTTCTTCGTCCCCGACAATGGCGCCAAAAAGATGTTGTTCCTGAGTTTATGCTTTAAGGCTCTAAAGTATACCATCAAGGCATCCAAAAATTTAGAGATAGTTGATGGGTAAAAAGATCAGTTTAATGGAAAGCGAGATCAAAGTTGATTCCTTAACAGTCTCTGTCTAGCTTCCCATTGTTCTTGGATGCTAATATCCCTTTCAATCACAACCCATGAATGTTCAAGTTCTGCCTGTGTATTTGTTGTTTGTAAAACAATATTGAATAGGTTTAATGCAATGCTTGTCTGATCTGATAGACTGGGTTCTATATCAGGCTATCTAGTAACTGGAACAGTGATGAAAGCTAAGGGTTTCCTTTTTGTAAGTCAAAATTATTTTCAAGAGTCGCAAATTTCTGGTTTGAATTAATAAAAATAAAACTTCCAAATTATGAATCAATGGTATAACATAAATATAGGCCGTTTCTAGTATCTGAGTCAAATTTAAAAGAGACGGTGCATGGAATGAAGAAAGAAAAATAAATATATAGTTGTATAGCAAAAATGAGGTATCAATTAAAGAGGAATCTCATTTTATGCTAATAGAAGAAAGAGGGATGGTAACTTTGAAAAAGTATACAATTTCAGAGTTCTAAAACGTTCATGGGTATTATATCAGCTAATAGTTGATATAGAGGAAAAACCGCAAATGGTTAGATAATCTGACTATTCAATCACCACAATAGAAGTTGCATCATGAAAGCATTCAACGAAGGTATGAAATAAAATATGGAATGACAGAGAAACACATAACTCAGGCTTGACAAGATATGGAATCTTCAATCTATATTGTATTAATTCTGGCAAAATGAAATTTTCTCTTTACAATCCCCTCCAGAAAAAAGCCTGCTGTTAGTCTTGAAAATTTATATTTATATAAAACTACCAATCTTAAGACGGTTGGTGATTTCCTAATTCTTAGTGACTAACTCTTTGTTAAAAAATAGATCAGAAACCGTTTGCATGATCTTCTCTATTTTTGTGTTATCTTGGAAGTAAAAATCTTCCAAATGATACTTTTACTTTGTTGATGACTCTCCTTCTTTTGATCTAATACATTCAATGCATCTCTCCAGGAACTGTGTAAAATTTCTGGGGGGTTCTGGAAGGTCTTTTGCTTCGAACAGATAAACCTTTCTCTATATCTTGGAAAGACAGTCTTCAACTCCTTTATCTGCAAACTTTATCGACTGCAGTTTTAAGTTGGGCTCAACTAACAACCTGTCTATTAGGGTGACATCCATTTCTCTTAGCTGTGAAATTTCTATTTGAATTTCACTCAAATTTTCTCTAAAATTTAATTGATGTCTTACAATATTAATTTGTCCTAGAAGTCATGTACAATTGCCTTTTCCAATGTTCAACAAACCTTTGTCTAAAAGATCAAAAAATTCTTCGCAGTCATCTATGATTTCCTTGACTATTCTTTTGTTTTCAGTTATGTTGGTTTCCCATAGCTTGAGCATGATGTCGCCTCTGATTTGATCTGTGGATGATATTTTCATAGTTTTGGATGTCTCTTCACTTGCCGAATCTATGATTTCTTTTTGGAGAGTAACCCTTGCTTCTTTGGCTTCTTTTTCCTTCAGGATAATATTATCTAAGGCATTATCTACTTCTTGAAAGTAACTCTGAATAATCTCTATCTTGGAAATCAATTTCTGCTGTTCAACTTCTATTTTTGAATGCACTTCCAGTGACTGGGCCTGGAAATCTTTTAGATACATGACCTGACCTTCCATCAAATTTAACCTAGCCTGTAACTGTTCTGCATGCTCCTTTTGTTGAGCAACCTATACCTGACTTTCTTGTATCTTCTGGTTCATTTTGTCTAGGCTTGTTTTGAATAATTGAATTTCTAGCCTTTCGACAGCCCTGGTCTGCTCCAAGCTTTTACTCACCTCTTCTCTGATGTTCTCCTCAACATTCTTTAACTAATATTGTAATTGAGCTATCATGTTATCACTCTTCTTTATCCTTGTTCTCATGTTTCCCACAGTAAAAAAGTTTGTTGTTGCCATGGCTCCCATAGAACCTGCTATCTCTATAGCGAAATCCTCCTCCTCCAAATTCTTTCCATCTATCAAGACTTTATGCCTTTTTACCATATTCCCCTCCTTCTTATGCATCTCTTGTTTTAGGACGAACTTCCTTTTTCTGCTGAAAAAATAGTCAAAAGGAGGAATCTCATCTATGGGGATAGAGGTGAGGTCATCAACAAATAGAGCTCCTGTCTGTGGGAATCCAAAAGCATACTGTAAGGGGGTTAAGGAAGCTATGGGAATTCCTAGCTATGTATATCCTTTCCCTCCTATTGCCTTAGGGGTATTGACATATACACCAGGTGACGAAGGGGGAGAAAGCTTGCTGGACTTGGGTGGTCTCCTAGACCTTTTCTCTGCTTCGGTCCTTGATTTTTTTGTCTGTAAGGTCTCTTTGTTTGGTGGGGGCCTTTTCGTATCATGTGGGAACTTTTTGGGATTACCCTTCTTCTGTGCTTCCTTTTCTAAGCCTGGGGGAACACTTTCTTGCTCTTGGGGGAGGGTGATTGCTTCTCCTTGCAAAACTTGGGGTAGACCACTCTGTTTATGCTTATGAAAGGTCCGAAATCTAGTTTGTAGGTCAGAAGACAGTGTCTATACTCGTTCTAACACCTGTTTATAAGTTCTAGTAACTTTGAACATGTCATCCCAAGGGGAATCCTCAGGTTCATATGCTTTCATATTGCAGTGTATCAAGTGTTTGTTCACTAGTTGATAAGGGTCATGCCTTTTGTATTCAATATTTAACAATTTGACTTCTTTGAGTGCTTCTTCTTCCACCTTGGAATGACCCAAATTTTGAAATGAAAATTTCCCATTGTGCACAGGGAAGATTGGCCAGGACTTCATTTGAGCTGCCTTTAGCTCTATTCCGATACCACCTTTCACTATTTGGTGTGCTACTTCCCTACACATCAGTCTATCTTGGAGGAATTTTGGAAGCGCATGAGGGGGGATTGAGCACCCATAAACCCTAATGTAGGGGAAGCTTTCTTCAATAAACCAGTGTGATATTGGCTTGAGGTTTTTTGAAACTGTTTTAGAAATGCAAGGAGGGTCACATCCAAAAAACATTTTATGCATTGGTATTACCACGAAATGACAAATTTCGTAAAACAATTTTTTTGCGTTTTCTTCCCACGGCTCAGAGTGATACTCATGAATGGGTTCGAGGAAGGTTATGTTCCAACTCCAATTCATCAAGGGGAACGGAGTCATAAAACAAATTTCATCCATGATGTATGCCGACATGTAAAAGGCCACTGGTTGACCTCAGGATCTTGCAACTTTGTAATCTGAAACCTCTTTGGCTATGTTATTGGATAAAATATTGTCCCAATTGAAACTATATCCTTCTAATGCTTCCTCTAAAAAGGGCACCCATTCTACAGGGAAATGACAGGGATTTTTTTTGCCGAAGAGTCTGCACAACATCATGGCTACATAAACCATGTACTCATTCAAAGAAGCTGTGGCATAAATTCCATGGTTATCTGCCCAAAATTTTGATGGACATCTCCACCAGCCTTTGATTAAATCAGGGTAAGTTTGGTCTGCCTCAGTGCATTCCTTTCTCTGAAATTCAGCTATAAATTCGACATTGTAAAGGAATTTAGGATTGGGTGAGAGTTTGTACATAATTTGGATATGTTCAAGTCTGAATGAGATGATAATGGCCCCTTGATCATTTAAAACGTTTCTCGTTGGAATATCAACTTTCTATAAAGCCCAACTGATCATGTCGTTGTACACCATGAGCCATGGGCGTGCTGCAATCTTGTGAAGTTCTGATTCTTCTATGTCCCGAAGGTGATTCTTAGAATCATTAAGGGAATTTTTTTATCTCGTATTCCAGATTTTCATAGATTTGTCTCCATGATTTAATTGAGTTGATAGCATGTGGCATGGTGTCGGATATGCCATCTCCCTCTGCGCTAGAAATCTCAGCTATGTCTTCACTCTTCTTGGGTCCCTTCTTTGGTGCCATATCTTTCGTATTGGAATGAAAACCTGTCACGGAAGAGAGGTGCATAAGATTGGCTGGATGCGACTTACTCCTGATAGAAAGAGAAAGAATAAGGTTCAAAACACAGACCTTTAATTTTCCTTTAACTCATTTTATGGTGAAAGTATTGATGTAGCTGCTAAGAATTTAATACCTTTAATGCAGAGAATATTTCTGAGATACGCATTTGTGTCACAGAAATCACTAGCTATCCGTTATTAATATGGTCATATTTCGGCAATTATAAAATCAAAATTTGAAAGATCTCGTTCAACGGAACCTGAAAAATGAAAATACCTAAGAAGTTTAATTACCATTAATTGTATTATTAAAACAAAGTTAGTTCATTTTAAACATTGTTATTGAGTCGGGACTTCGTGTTTTGAGGTTTCGGGGATCTCGCTTACATGAGGTATGTCACCACTAAACCTTGAATCCCAAAATCGCGATGGGATTAGTTTAGGCCTTAACTTTGGTATTAGTAATTTAATTAATCAGGATCAAGAACTAACTTCCATTTTTTTCGAGAAATTGGGGATTGGGATTTCGCAATTCGAAATGTATTGAAAACGTGTTGTTCTGAGTAAACCCAAATCCCGAAAGGTTAAAAGATGGTTAATTAAATCCCTTAGGGTTTTAATTTATCATGATTAAAAGTACTTTATAGAACGTGCGTCGAGACTTTAAAATCCCTTGAGATTTCTTCCTTTTATTATTAAAAAATAAAGTCATTTAGGGATTTCAGTATCGGGCTTTTGGGACTGATAGTGAGGATTATACCTTATGAAAAGTTGAATCCCATAAAAGAAAAGTCTTAGTCTTAGAGATAAAAACTTTAAGACCTGGTTTCAACATGGCTGACATGCAAATTCAATAGTTCTGAGGAATGGATGACACTGGCTGATAGACACGGATTCCTTTGAACAAGAGCACGATACATATGGAAGACTCTAGTAGCATAGGCTCAATGATGAAACTTTGAGATGCAGGAGGCATCAATCAAACTATCCATAGGGACTGGAAGAGTAACCAGTCAGGGGACTAAACTCTACGTAACAAGATAAACTTCCTAAGGTCATGCTAAACCCAAAATTTTTATGACAAGTGGACTCAAAATTTTTGTGCTCTGTTCAAAGATGACACAACTGCTGCTAATATAAGATGATATTATTTTCCCACCCATCTATATATTTTTTTTCATAGTCAAATGAATGCTATGATACAGAGGAGGAAACGAGTGTCGCAAGTAAGCAACTAGTTCCAGTAGTGGAACATACCTATGCTCAATGCCAGGAGGTGCATGTGGGAGATGGACACTCAGGGGAATGTTTCTTCTTGGGTATAGGGTGTCAAGATTCAAAGGATATAAACAAGGCTCTACTTGGATGATGATGCAAACTACTGAGGTGAAAGGATTATAACACAAAAGTGAGAACCAAAAATAGGGCCAATACTACAAGCAAGAGAATGAGATGCAATTACAACTTAATGTCAAAAAATATCCTTTTTCTTAATCTTAGTCTACTTGGTTTGAAAAAGGGGTAAACTTGCACCAAATAGACATCATTTCAAATACAATTTTATGAGTGTGAAAGAGACAAGTTCACTCAAAAATATTTTTACTTTTTGAGAGAGTTGGAAAAGAGCTTAAACCAGACTCATTGGGATTTTTCTAGGTGACATTTCATTGAGGGGGGAAAGTCTCCCATGCAGGATTTCTGTGAAAGGCTAGTAACTTATGAACAACTGACACCAGCTTGGGAAAACCCATATATTTCCAAGTGGAGGGGGATAAAATTGTTGCAGAGGTTACCTTCTCAATGATATATCAAAGAACGCCTCTTATTTGAAAGGGCATAGGAGAAGGAATTTGATACCCCACAAGACCATCCCAGTCAAAGGGAACCTCTCTAAGACTTGGAGGGAGAATACTCGAGGAGAGTAAAACTCTCTCTTGTTCATAAGGTATATGACTAGAAATGTTAATGACATGGTCAAAAGATTCCTCACTACTCAAAACATGAGTGGTGTTGGGTGATGATTGCATCGATGTGACTGTTGTGTCAATCAAAGGAGAAATAGAATGTTGGGAAACTAAAGACGAGTTTGAACTTGAAGGGTTATCAGACAAGGACTGCAATTCTACTACAATAGCAGTAGGACACAAGTGAGTTAAAGGACCTCCTTTTCAAATCCTACAAAGGAACCTGAACTTACATGCTATACGTTGAGGCTTCTCAATTGTATGAATGCCCCCAACATCACTCACAATGACTAGTGACATGCTCTCAGTGCGACCGACAGATGCTGGTGATGATTCTCCAACATGGCTGACCATGGTTGGAGATGTTATGTCAATATGATTCATGGGGACTAGAGTTGTGCCCCCATCATGACTTGTAGTGGCTGGTTTCTGGTCTTCAACATGGCTTACAGAGGCTATTGACCAATCTCCAACATGATTAGCAGAGGTTGGTGATGTAATTCTAGTATGATTTGTAGTGATTGGACTAGTGGCGATGGTTAGTTGTAGCATTTGAGACCAAGGTCCTAGAAAAGACTGGTGTAGAGAAATTGCAAGCCATAAAGTATTCTGGTCTACACCATGTCCCTTCCTGGAAGGGTAGTATCCTCCTCCCAATTGATCCATAGAGGTTTGTAAAGGCATCATCACTGAAGCAGATGTCTGCGAAGAGAAAAAGGCGTGACATGGGTTACTTAGGTGAGGATATATATTTCCCCCAGACGAAGGGATTCTATGAAGGGGGTATCCCATACTATAAAACTAACTCCCCTCGTATGAAATACGAAAGGATAAATGGAGGCTCGCCATGGGAAGAGTGTTCATAGGAACTGGCATAGTGAACGAAGGATATATGGATGGGGTGTAATAAGTAGAATAAACACCCATCTGATCACTTTCTTTTGGAAGGATGAATCCAATATTGGATCCGTAAGAAGGGATATTCCAACCTCCCACAGTGAGAGTCGATTGAGAGATATGACTCCTATCAAACAAATACATAGACAACAAAGCCATCGTGCCCCAGGATCCAAAACTAGGATTCATATAAGAAGGAGAGGGAGAGGATGGAAAGATTGAAGGCATGTTTTTCATATCAAGAGGAAAATGATTAGAGACCCAAGGCATTGACTGAGTATCATAATTTTGCATACCATTATGAAACATGGAAGGATTCGTCCCCATGAAATGAGAGAATGTCATGGGGGTGGTAGCGCTAAATGAGGGAGACAAAGGGACTCCACTATCCATTATAATGAAAACTAATGGTGCAATACAAAATTCTAAGGTCAACTAATAATCAAAGAGCACACAAAAATAAAATAAACAAAAGGCCAATATGAACAAAAACAAGATAAAGTGGATGAAAGGGGCCTCCCTCCCTAAAGTAGGTATGCCTCGCCCAAGAGGGGCCTGAAACTCCCTGCAAAAGATCGGAGGTATCAAAATCAATTATAAGGTCCCTCGTGGGATTAAAAACTAGTCGGTCAGATCCCCCAGGAGAGGTAATCCTCCATAAAGGTTGTGTGTTGTCCGACCCTTATCTAACCAAGGGTACTTGCAGAATAACCCATGCAAGTAACCTATGTGGTACCTATGTCAAGAAACTAAGAAACCACAGTATAATCAATGCGTATGCGAACAATCGTAACTCAGGTCTACCATATGGGCAGGGTAACAAATCCCAAAACCTCGAAAGCACTACCTCGCATAGATTTAAAGGTAGTAGCAAGATCCCCATACACGAATAGATTCCTAGAAATATATCTGACGCTAAGAAGGTATTGGGGGGATATCCCCTCAACCAACCTCACACGACCTCATGCTTAACTACGGTGTAAGAAGAGCCTCCCGACATCACCAATTATACAATGGATTTCACCTCTCCCTTAGTTAGACACATATGTTTATTTAATAGCCTTGGATAAGTTTACTCACAAAATATTATTCCAAGGCTCTAAATCCTAATCTAGTTTGTGCACCCTAGAAAACAAAATCATTTCTAATCAACTTTAAATTATCAGCGTTGCTTTTAGTGGCCTTGCTTACTCAAAAAAGGTGTGGTTGTGAAACTAATGATGTTATGACTCAACAAGTAAAATAAATGAATATGAATAAAATGCAAAGTCCTAACTTCAACTCCCAATAAATGATAAGCTTTTGAAAATGAAATTTTCAAATTAGTTCTTCAATTCAAAATAAGATGCAATCTCTCTATATATGTACTAAGGTCAATGATAGGGACCCAAAATATCAAATACCAACAATGAAAAATGCTTAATATTTTTGTATTTTCAAATATAAAAGAATGAAAATGAAAGGACTAGACAACAACTTGATATAAAAATTCTACTGTATGTAAACAGAGACAAACAAAGTAGGATATCAAGAAGCAAACACCCAGACCAAGATGCAAGGACAATCAAATGAAAAGGATGATGAGAAAGGCACCGCTCAAAAATTCAACCAAAGAAAGGTTTCCTATATTCCACAGACACTTAACAATCATAACAAAGACCTAAGAAGACTCAGGAACCATCAAAACTTACCCAACAAACATTGAACTCAACAATCAAGAAAAAAATGATGATTTACGTGATGTTTCAGGAGAAAACCGCGTATATACATATCTTGCAGAAGGACAACACGCGTATGTACACAACTGTCAGGAAAAAACCCACGTATATGTGTTAAAACACTGCCAGGCTAAGGATAAGGCTAAGAAACTCAGACTCAAAATGAATAGAGGTTGTGAAGCAATCAGACGACAATAAAATCAATATAAATGAGATAAATTAAACACTCCAAACCCAGAAAAGAATATTATATCCCCAGTATGGTCACCAATTCTGTTACGAGGAAAATCTCTCTATGGAAAGGGGTAAACCACAACAGATGGAAATGAATACAGAAATCAACTCTAATCTCAGCTATTCTATATAAACATATATGCTAACAAGACAATATAAAGAGCCTACCTTGTCCAGATGTTTGATGAAGGTTCACCGTTGAACACTTGACTCAAAGAAATACACCTGCAACTTGTCCTCAACAACAAAGAAACACAAGCATATGGTGATAATATATAAATTTATCACATTCAATAGCATAATCCATCAACATTCATAACAAATATTTGCATGGAATAACAATTCCAATATTTACAAGATATTATTTGGACGAGAAAAGGGTATTTCTATTAAAATGTAATCAACAAAAGTGAATGAATTACAAACTTTCATTTTGACATAATTCAGAATCGAGAAAATAAGTCCCTTCCAGTTGAGCCTCCACCACTTCAATCCTCCACCAAAGGCAAGCTCATATAAGAGAGACAATGAGGTTCTCAATCAATTAGGGAAGATCTTGGGGGTTGAATAATGTGTTTAGACTTAAAAGGACAAAGGGATGCAGACTCAATATGAAGTGAATAATTTCTCCACAGTAACTTTTCTCTCAAAGTTGAAGTATTATCCTTTTTCCATAGCTCAGATATGTCCCATTTATAGCCTTCAAGTGGAATTGAAGGGCCGAGTTAGAATGTTTCTAGTATATGGAAGGTCAAGGATCATGGATCCCGTGACGTGACATGGAAACCTGACACTATTTTTTAATTTTGGGCACAAAACCTGATCTATGTGGGCTATAGTGGTGCAACCTATGTACATGCATGCTGCATAATAGTTAGGGCATGTATATGTAGAGAAATATTGTTTTAATATCTGAGATTTTCAAAAAGGGACTTCAAGTCTACATAGGGAAATGGAAAAAGGCCTTCTGAGAAAATTTACATAGGGTGAGGAAAATATTGCTTTAAAAACTGCAAAGCATATGTCTAGCTTGGTGTTAAATAGGTACATCAAGGATCCAATCAACTTTCTGTACATCGTGGGATCCAACAAATATGAATATTTTTCACTCAAGAGCTTCGGATTTATCGTCATGGGTGTGGTCATGGACTTGCAGTCCATCATCCTAAATCTCTATAGAATCTCAACAATATATTTTCCTTGGCTAAGGAAAATATCATCTGATCTTTTCCACACTTCCAATCAAAAGAAGTAATGCATTAGATCTAGATCCTTCATCTCAAACTCTAAAGTGAGCTCCCTCTTACACCCATCAATGAGCTTCTCGTCCCCTGTTAGAAACATGTCATATACATATAGAACCAAGATTAATGGGCATCCATCCTCAACCTTATATTAAAGGTTAGGATCTACCTCACTCTTGATAAATCCCAAGCTCATCAAATATCCATCTATCCTGGCATACCATGCCCTGGGTGCTTGCTTTTGTCCGTACAATACCTTCTTCAATCTGCACACATGGGACTCCTTCCCATGGATCGCAAAGCCTTGTGGTTGTTCTATGTACACTTCTTCCTCTATTACACCATTCAATAAAGTAGTCTTGACATCCATCTAGTGTAATTTCCATCCCATTGTGGAAGCAATCACAATGATTGATATAATGGAAGTGTACTTTTCTACAAAAGCAAAAGTTTCATCACAGTCTTATCCCTCTTACTGGGAGAATCTTCTAGACACAAATCTCACTTCATGCTTTCATCTGCAGCGTGTTTGATCTTGTAGATCAACTTGGAAGACACTACTGACTTCCCTTCTGGTCTCGAAACCACCTCATGCACATCATTCTTCATGATGAAATGATATTCCTCCATCATGGAATCCTTCCATTCCTGCTTCTCAGCAACTTCTTCAAACATGGAAGGCTCTTAATCAATTCCACATGACATGGAAAACATGTGTGGTTTCTGGAACTGAGGAAAAATCTATATCCTAGTGCTTATGACTAGTTGCCTCCTTTGTCACTACATCAAGGTCTATCGAGACAAGGGAATCCTCCCAAGAGATCTCACATCTCCTAGAAGCCTATGAAGATTTGATATATCCTCCTCAACTTATGGAACCTATTTTTCAGTCTTGGAAGATGTCTTTCTCTCCTTTATGAATCTGATAAGGAATAATTTCTAAATGAAAGTCTCTAAGCCATTGACTCTCTATGAGATCAGGCTCACTCTAAATCTGCATTCTCCCTCTAAAGCTTGACTCCCTCTCAGTCTATATGATCTCCAGAGCCACCTGCTTCTGTTGCATATGTTGACTTCTTCTAAATTCTGATCTCCTATGGACTATGATGGGAGGTTTCTCCTCCCTACTAGATCCTATGGGTTGACTCCCTCTGCAATCTAGCTCCTTCTAAGCTGGTACTTGGTGGGGATGCCTGCCTCACCACTAGTGGAGTCATCTATTTCTCTTCATAGTATGGCTTATTAATGCCATGTGTCTATATGAGAACATTCTTATTTACTGCATCGTTTCTAGGTAGGCCCTTATGGCACTAGTAACTCTTCCTAATGGCCTAAAGAGTGGTCAAATCAACTATATGGTCATCTTTGGAGCCTTCTTCTCCTCACAGTAAATCTCCATAAGAGATATTATTCTTCATCTTCTCCTTCACATGGGTGTGTCTATTCATGTACAGAGTTCTATGTCTCGTCTAGAGTCTGTCTAAATAGTTGCCTCCTACAACTTTCATCATAGCTCCTTCTCAGAGCTATCACTTGTGACCTGCTCAGAACAAGAGACAAGAAAAAAATTTCCATGGTAACCTCCATGGAATGGTTAGTAATCAAGAAAATCTCCTAAGATCAATTTCATCTTGTAGACAAGTATATCATTAACAATGAGCATTTTCTTAATGGTAATTGTACCGATAGTGTTCAGGTGTACATAAAAATTTGATAGCAATAGAAAATAATAAAGCTATAAAGATTGTTATCCTAGGTACAATACTTTCTTAAGAAACAACAATATAAAATATCAAACTTGATATGCAAACCTAGAGTTTGGTGTTGTTGTCCTGCTTGAGTTTCCTTCTATCGTTCATATGCATGGAAACACCATTGTCTAAAAGAAAAATTATTCATCCTTTAATGCCTTTGAGTGATATTCGACATCTGCTACATGTGCATGGTGTTTCTTTTTCTCCTTTTCATTTCTATCTGAACATTGAAAGGCATAATGTCCTAGCTTCTGGAAACTGTAGCATCTGAAATTTGATGCATCCTTCTTGTAACGAGGTCTCTTAGACTTCTTTGGGCTGACTTCTTCCCTTTTATTTCTCTTCTTCACTTGTGTTGCAAGTGCTTGGTTTTCCTCATCATCTACCTTTTGTTTCTTGGCATCAATCTAGGTTCCTCTTGAGAGAAATCTGCCCATAGCTTGTCAAACTTGGGTAACTTCCTTCTTGCACAAATTCATTGGAAAAATGGGTCCCAAGAGGGAGGCACACCATTTATTTTAGTGGTTACTAGTTAAACATCTTCTACTGGATATCCAATGGCTGCTAACTGGTATTTGATCTGTGATATCCTTGTAAAGAAGTTGGATATCGTCTCTAACTTGTTCATAGTCACATTTATGAGTTGATGCTATAGGGTAATCTTCCAACTAGTGTTATTTATTTAATATATTCTGGTTAGGGCATCAAACATCTCCTTTGTATTCTTTAGTTCTGATACATTGGTTATCAGGTGATCCTTGATTGAGTCTGTCAAGATCCTCTTGGCCTTGATCTTAGTCTTCTTGAGCTTTGCCTTTTCTTCTTTATCTTCAGGTTCTAGAAGCATCTTCTTGACATGATCCAATAATTCATTCTCTTATAGAATGATTTTTAATCTATGCTTCCAGGATCTGAAGTTATCTGCTCCATCCAATCTATCCTCAACTCTCATACTGGTTGACATTTTCATCGTTAGAAATCCTAGCACTTAAAAAAACTCAATTTTTCAAACTTCACCAAACTATATGCTAAGGCTTTCAGGGGTTGTGCTAGGTTAGGGAACACTACTCTATGAAGGAATTATTACCAACATCCTTGTGATAGTGCTCAATGAGCTTGACAAAGTATTGCAGCTGCAAGGTGCCACTGTAGTGATCTTCCTTCCAGTGGTCAAATTGTTTTGAAGGTAACCATCTCTTATTCCATGTTGTATTTTCCTTATTTATAGAGAATTAGTGTTACTAGTGTTCTTTTACTTTGTTAACATTAACATATATATCATGTCCTGAGCAGTAGCAACATAAATAAGAGATAGAAAATAACACAAGAGATTTATCCTGGGAAAACCCCAAATGGGGGAAAAAAACAACAACCTTTCTTAGACATATTCCATTCACAAATCAAGTCCAATCAGATAAACCCTAGAACAAGTGCTAACTTAACCAAAAATACCACCCCAGCTGCAACAACAACACCGTACAAAGGTAGCACACCTCCTCAAGGAGTAGCGCACAAGAGAGAGATACCAAAATATTGAGCAATAATAAACTGTGTGGCTGCAACTACTGCATCACCTTCTCCAAACTTGTGACTTGCTTTTGTGTAGCTAGGAGAGTCCAAGTGAGTGAAAAAATGATTCAAGGCATCTTCTATTTATATTCTTCCTATACTTCTAGCTGGGCCGACTTCTCTTCTGGGAAGGTATCTTTTCATTATACTTTATTTTTCTGGGCTGACTTCTCTTCTAAAGTATTTCAACATCTATTCAATGGATCTCTTTCTTCTAGAATCTTCTCCACATCTAAGAAAGTTCATATAGGAGGGAAAGATCCTCTCGCAGCTACCAAAACATCAACAATTTCCACCCTAAAGGCCATAAGGGAATCCAGTAGAAGTTGAAGGCCAAAGCACATGTCTTTCTTGATATTTGGGACCTTTTTTTAGGGTCATCGCGGGTCTCAAAGTAGATAACACACGATGATCATCACATGCCATCTATAATGCAACAAGTGATGATCTGTGTAACCTTCTAGATTCGATGAGTTATGAAGAGTTAATCGATGGGTGAGTTGTATCTTCATGGAATGAACCTAGTAACTCACATCATTTGAGTTTCTAATGGGTTCGAGAAGATCTAGAATCTATCCCAAGCCTCTTCCAAGTATCTATATAAGAAATAAAATTATTGAGAAAGAGGGGGGGGAAATCATTTGTAGAGTTGTGTTGTCCATTTGTAGAGGTTCTTTTCCTATTCACAACAAGAAGAATCAAATTTCCTAGCATGATCAAGAAGCTAAGGAGAAGCAAGGAGCAAGAAGTCAAAGGGGAATTTCATCAACATCCAAGGTATGAATTTGATGTAACTTCTTTGTGTTAATGAATAGATCATTGGTTTTCCTCCTAAACATGTTTCACTAGTACATTAGGCCAATTTTCCAACAATTTACCGATGCATGTTTGTCACCACAATGTCACAAGTGCGATGAAGGTAACAATCATTTTTTCGTCGCCTCACCTTTGTCGCAATTACGACATTCAAGAGTGTGTTGCAATACTGACGGACCGATTCATTGTAAGAACACCTAATGTGCCCAAATCAGTTCAAAAAAATTGCATCACTTGGTCATCGCTTGTTCGTTGGAAGATCAACAAAAAAAGTGACAAAATTTCGATGAAAAAGTGAGAACCTTCGACGAAAAAGTGACAACCTTCGACAAAAAAGTAACAACATTTCAACGAAAAAATGATGAGAAGGTTGTACGTCTGACATTTTTTTTTGGGGAGGAAAAAGACATGTTAGACAAACCTTGGACTCAAAATTGACAAACATTCGATGAAAAATTGACAAACCTTCGACGAAAAATTAACAAACCTTCCATGAAAAAATGATGAGAAGGTTGTATGTCTGACGTTTTGTCTGGGGAGGAAAAATGCTACTTTAATCGAACCATCGACGAACAGGTTCTTCGATGTTCCAACGACTATCTATAATTTAAAAAATATATATAAAGGTTCCAAGAATCCCCATCTTTGTTCATTTGAATTTAGGTGCCTTCAACTATATGAATTAATTTTTCCAATAAGTTCAACAATTTTGTATTTTTTGACATTTGTATGAAACTATTGCAAGAGAAAAATGTGAATACAACAATTATAAAAACAAGTTAAAATATCCCAAGTGTTGTAACTATAGAACTAAATAATTTTGAAATGTTTTAATTTATAAATAACTAAGATACCAAGTTTCATAAAAAATTTCAAGGAAAGTTTTGTAAGTATCCTAAGAAAAAATCACCAAATAATCACAAAAAAATGTTGCAAACGTAAAGATGAAGTGTTAGATTCTGTCAAAATTTTGTCAACAAAATGTTGAAGAATATCTCAACACAAAGGAATTCCATAGAGGCTTGGTACTTGGACTTTGAGTATATCCTTATTAGAAATGACCTTATGTATCCCAAAAAATTGCTTGTGACTTGAAATATGTGCAAGGTGAGACCCCTTATTCAATTTTAGCTAGGTGATTTACAAATGCTACATAAACATGATTTTAACTTTAGTCTTCCAAATTACAAATCTCTTAAATCAAAGACTCACTAATTCACCCATGTACCCCTTTAAAAGGATGATGTATCTTGCAACTATGTTAACTATATTGATTTCACCATCTATTGAATGTCACATAAATTCTCCATCAACAACAATGTAATACTGCCCATAATCTTCAATCACCACTCAATCACTCCTTTTTAATGTGAAATACCTTTTGTTGTAGATTCCATTTTTCTGCTAAAACTAGTACATGTTCATGGAAATATTGCAATATCTTTCACTAATAGTCATTTACAAACTCTACACAATTCTTCACTCATCCAAGGAAAATTAAAAAATCTTCTTTAAAATACGTGTTTTTTCACAATTTAAAATATAAATTTATGAAAGTATGTGCCAATACATCTCTTCAACATATTCCTTCTCAAAATTTTAAATCCACAATGCATTTCTACAAATCACGTCTTCCAATTCTATTGGAGATGAATGAGAAATAATTATCGCAGTCATGGAAGTATACGAAACAATGTCATTAAAAAAAAAAAAAGTGTACTATGATAAAAAATTTAAAATGGAAAATACCCATGCTACCTTATTATTCTATTAGAAGTGTTGTACTTAAATCATTAAATCATTTCTCTTGACACTACATACTTAGAAGGTGATCTAGAATACCATGAAGATGCTTACATTTCCACTCATAACAACAATTTTGCTTATCTTTTCACAATGGATTTTCTACTTGATTTGAATCATTGAAACAAAAAGTTCTACAAGAAGATATCAATATTCATAGAAATGGTCTCTAATGATTTTAGATAAACAAAAATGAACTTGAGAAAAAATGCACTCAACAATAAGGCATCCATAGTATCTTGAAAACCAAATTTCATTAATAAGAAGTAAAACTACATTGCATCAATATTTGTTTTCTAGGACTCACATAAACTCTTGGGGTAAGGACTTCCAATTTTGATGATATCATTTTCAACAAATAATTTACAAAAACACCACAAGCACCACGTTTCCTACAATCATTTTATAGTAGTAATTTCTCTGATAGATTGCATTGATGATACTTGTTTTTATAAAAAAGCACAAAGAATATAGGTGTAAAAGGAAAGAATCCAATCAATGTATTAAGAGAACAATATCCAAGGTAACCACCTTATAACAACCAATCATAATTAATTGGGAAGTTTAAGATCTTAATAGAAAACATAGTAATGCACATGATACTTACGATAAGAGCTATATCCTAAGGTACAAATCAAGGTTGTCAAGTAGTCAATGATTATAGGTTTTGTATATGGCAACAATGACCCCTTAATCATAAGTCAACACAATTAAATTTTTAAGGTCCTATTTTAAGGTTGTAACACTCATTTACTATTAGTTTATTAATTATGGTTAGGTCAACTTAGTGGTAGGTTACATAATTCTCATTTTATCTCCTATTTATAATAATGAGATTCATTTGTATATGTATCTTTACTTATGCATTGGGTATATTGTAAAAGGAGGTTCGCCCCTCAAAGTGGATTGTTATTCATTTCCCTTGAAGTGGATTGTTATTCATTGACTATTTTGGAATTTGGTTCATAATAGAAACCAATTCTACCACAAAACAATTGGCACAAGAAGTTGGTCATGTCCAATGGTATTCAATCAAGAACTCATTGTTCAATCCTCATGAGTACTGATGAAGAGATTCATGAAAAACAACATGGGGAAGATGCCTAGAATGTTCAAACCTACAAGTATGGAAAATTTCATTGTGAAACTCATAAGACAGAAACTATAAATGTCCTTTTCATAATTTAACTATGGAATGAGATAAAAATCTTATATAATATAAGTGAATCAGTTCCAAAACCTCGACACATATCAAACCTACAATGAGAGAAGTAAACGAACTATAAATATTGTATGCCCTAAAAACATTGTGAAATTCCTAACAACCCTATGTCAATTGGTGACATCTACTAAGGAAAAATGAAAAAAATCCATATATCCAAATGGTAACTACAAAGTTCGGAGGCTAACAATATAAAGTATGAATATTATTAATATAGACAAAAGGAACTCAACCAAAAATTCTCTAAAAAAACTCAACACATAAAAAAATCTCTCCAATGCGACATAAAAACTATGTCGAACAACATCCTAGTTCCAATATTCACAAATCCAACAAACTTATATCAAATTCCAAAAAACCCTATACTATAATCATGTGACCAAAGAGATAAGGGTGAATTGCAAAATGCAATAACATCACACATTCCAAAATCTAGTGGAGAAGAAATGTTCCATTTGAAAACACAACTTCTCCTTAAAATTATAAAAAAAATGTTAACAAATAATATAGGTATACTTGGGACTTCTCATGATAAATACTTAATATAATATTGTGTTTGGTGAATATTATGGAATGATCATACAATCCTACAAGGAAACTCCAAAAACTATTGACAAAATATTAAACAAATCAACCAAGTGTCGAGCAATAAGGACACAATCAATATAGAAGGCGTTGCAAAATCCAAAGTGTCACAAATGTGAAAAGAAACAAGTTAATCCAAGTATATATGTCACAACCAAAAAACCAATATAAATCAAAATCCCAAATTAAAATCCAATTTTATGATCTGATGAAGCATCATAAAAAATCCAACTCGAACCAACTCAAACTTGAAACCCGAGAAACCATATCTTACCCTGCTTGTTAGGTGAAAGGTGTGAAGGATCTTGGGACTTGTGAAGGATGTTGAATTTGTTCAAAGAGTTGAATTGCCTCCATATTGTGGTCGTGAATGGAATACTCCACAATAATATTCATCAAGAGGAGGATGTTTAGCTCTTGCATATTGAAAAACAAATGACATGATTTCTCTATGTTCCCACATTTATCATACAAATCTACTAGTGCATGGTTGATAACAAACCTAATTGAAATCCATTGCTTGTTATTTCTTCATGGAGTGACATGCCTTGTTCCAGAGGCCCAAATTTGGCACAAGTTAGAAAGACATTAATAAAGGTGAACTGGTCAAGTTGAATGCTAGTCTGTTGCATATGGTAAAATAGAGTTAAACCATCCTTAGAAAAGCTATGCTAAACATAACCTATGATTACTCCAGTGCATAAGAAGTCTTTACATGTGGGACTTTAGTGAAAGAAACTTTTAGCATCCATCAATATATCGAAAATTGGCATAAAGGTTGACAAGTGGATTCCACTTAAATATGTATGGAAAGAATCATGTTTGAATGATGTGGGCATGGACTAGTGTTCCATGTGTTAGGGATTTTGCCATAATTGATGCCTACAACATAGAAAATTTTATAGGACAATCCACAATCTGCAAAAATATACAATGAATCTCTCAGTCGACCCTACCTATGGGACATGTTGCTTTGAGCATAAAAAACCCATGTAAGCCTAGTATTGTTCCCTTATTGTTGCATGGTAAGTGGAATTAATATTATAATCTTCATTATTACACTTTGTCAAATGATTTTATTTGTATACTATGAGGAAAAATACAAAATCCTTTTGAAATACTAACAAAGGCAAGTATATATTAAACATAGCCCATAAAGCATGAGTGGTTCAACAACAAGAAATATACCTACATGAATATTAAGAATAAAATTTTGAATGAGTGAGATACCATCTATGCCAAGTCAAGAAATGTAACCCATAATACAAACAAGACTACATAAATCCACTAAGAATAAGAAGGAGCGACTAGACTTGAGTACAATTATGCTCGGAAAAAAATACAAAACCTACCAGGATTCACAAACAAGTTGGGCCGGGGAATAAAAATGTAGTGGTCAAGTTCAATCTATGAGTAGGGACAA
>JASDQU010100842.1:616892-630514 GCA_032191745.1 Picea mariana
TCTCATTATTCCACAATTAAGCGTGGGTTCTCTTACTCCACAAAGCGTCTTCCCGTGAGGGCTTTCACCATAAGGGGACCACTTTGGAGTTCATCCATATTTACTTCTTATCAACCATGACAAAACAATAATGAGTCATATTTAAATAAAACACTATTGGGTCCATTACCCAAACCTTTGTGCTATGGGTCTTTCTTCAAGGGTTGACATCAATGACAACCAACCTTAATCAACAGTATGAATATTATTAATATAGACAAAAGGAACTCAACCAAAAATTATCTAAAAAAACTCAACACATAAAAAAATCTCTCCAATGCGACATAAAAACTATGTCGAACAACATCCTAGATCCAAGATTCACGAATCCAACAAACTTATATCAAATTCCAAAAAACCCTATGCTATAATCATGTGACCAAAGAGATAAGGGTGAACTGCAAAATGCAATAACATCGCACATTCCAAAATCTAGTGGAGAAGAAATGTTCCATTTGAAAACACAACTTCTCCTTAAAATTGTAAAAAAAATGTTAACAAATAATATAGGTATACTTGGGACTTCTCATGATAAATACTTAATATAATATTGTGTTTGGTGAATATTATGGAATGATCATACAATCCTACAAGGAAACTCCAAAAACTATTGATAAAATATTAAACAAATCAACCAAGTGTCGATCAATAAGGACACAATCAATATAGAAGGCGTTGCAAAATCCAAAGTGTCACAAATGTGAAAATAAACAAGTTAATCCAAGTATAGATGTCACAACCAAAAAACCAATATAAATCAAAATCCCAAATTAAAATCCAATTTTATGATCTGATGAAGCATCATAAAAAATCCAACTCGAACCAACTCAAACTTGAAACCCTAGAAACCATATCTTACCCCGCTTGTTAGGTGAAAGGTGTGAAGGATCTTGGGACTTGTGAAGGATGTTGAATTTGTTCAAAGAATTGAATTTCCTCCATATTGTGGTTGTGAATGGAATACTCCACAATAATATTCATCAAGAGGAGGATGTTTATCTCTTGCATATTGAAAAACAAATGACATGATTTATCTATGTTCCCACATTTATCATACAAATCTACTAGTGCATGGTTGATAACAAACCTAATTGAAACCCATTGCTTGTTATTTCTTCGTGGAGTGACATGCCTTGTTCCAGAGGCCCAAATTTGGCACAAGTTAGAAAGACATTAATAAAGGTGAACTGGTCAAGTTGAATGCGAGTCTGTTGCATATGGTAAAATACAGTTAAACCATCCTTAGAAAATCCATGCTAAACATAACCTACGATTACTTTAGTGCATAAGAAGTATTTACATGTGGGAATTTGGTGAAAGAAACTTTTAGCATCCATCAATATATCAAAAATTGACATAAAGGTTGACAAGTGGATTCCACTTAAATATGTATGGAAAGAATCGTGTTTGAATGATGTGGGCATGGACTAGTGTTCCATGTGTTAGGGTTTTTGCCATAATTGAGGCCTACAACATAGAAAATTTTATAGGACAATCCACAATCTGCAAAAATATACAATGAATCTCTCAGTCGACCCTACCTATGGGACATGTTGCTCTGATCATAAAAAACCCATGTAAGCATGGTATTGTTCCCTTATTGTTGCATGGTAAGTGGAATTGATATTATAATCTTCGTTATTACACTTTGTCAAATGATTTTATTTGTATACTATGAGGAAAAATACAAAATCCTTTCGAAATACTAACAAAGACAAGTATATATTAAACATAGCCCATAAAGCATGAATGGTTCAACAACAAGAAATATACCTACATGAAGATTAAACATAAAATATAGAATGAGTGAGATACCATCTATGCCAAGTCAAGAAATGTAACCCATAATACAAACAAGACTACATAAATCCACCAAGAATAAGAAGGAGCAACTAGACTTGAGTACAATTATGCTCGAAAAAAAATACAAAACCTACCAAGATTCACAAACAAGTTGGGCTGGGGAATAAAAATGTAGTGGTCAAGTTCAAACTATGAGTAGGGACGAGCCCAACATAGTTTCTTTCTTTTTTCATATATCTATCTATCTATCTATCTATCTATCTATCTATCTATCTATATATATATATCATTTAGGTCATTTTGTGACTCAAATAATAAACACATCCATGATAATTTTCTAGGCTAATATGAGAATGAGCAAGTCAACATGAGGTCGAGCTAAGGTCGATTGGACTAAAGGCTAGGTAGAAAAAACACCTAGGTCAAAATTTTTGCAAATAATAGAGTTGGATACAAGATTAAGTTCATATATGGACCAAAGGCACAATAAGGGTAGTGCCGTAATCAAAATTCAACACACAATCCTCATAAAACAATACAAATCCAATATCCATGAGACAAAATAACCAAGTCTACATACAAGGCCAAAGACACCATGAGAGTGATAATTCGTCTACCAATTACAAGCTTGATCCATGTTATGAACAAAACAGTGAGAAATATATCAAATATCCAAGCAATGGGGCTAGGGATGAGCTAGACTCCCCACCCATACAAATGATAATGCAGATTTGAGACCAGGTTGGCCTGAAAAGAAAACACACACATGTTCAAAGTTTCATTGAAATAGGGCTAGGTGAATGTCCACATGAACTAGAAAAATAACACTCCTAGAGATGAAGTTTGTGACAAATATGAAACCCAAAATGATAAGCATCAACTGCTTGAAATGAACCATGACACCAAACAAAATAATGACCTAGGTATTGTTTAGTATGTTCACATAAGAAAATATCAAGGCTAGGATTGAGTTATTCATAGATTCACCAAATAAACACTAAAATCCATGCTCAAACTTAAAAACCAAATGCAACCCAAAGAAAATCAAATTGAATAATTACTTCAATACTTGCAAGAGAAATTATAGATGCGCTATTTTTCTTCTATAACCATTCACAATACTTTCAACGAAGAGCCAATGAGGCTGGAAATTCTCAAGAGAATGGACAAGATTCTTTAAATATAGAGAAAAATGGCTGTTAGCTAGCATGAAGGGTGACTTATTCCAAGAAATAGAGAAACTAAAGCTTGGGCTAGTGAAGCGAAGGGATGCGAATGATGAATTAAGGTTAAAAGATAAGTCAAAAACCACAAAATCCACCCAAACCAAACAACATATGTGAGATCAAAACAAATGGTGGATTTGTACATGGGTTAGAGAACCAATAAATCTTGTTAAATGCAGGTGTAAAGGCCTAGTATCAATGTCTTGGATGGAAATGAAAGGACAATCTAGTGTGGAACATAAATATCTCGAGGAAATGACAAAAAAATCAAATCAAATGTTTTTTATAAAGCTCAATAATTATTGGCTCATGATCATTCAATGCACAATCTCTAATATACCACATGCACCATATAATCCATAATCAAACATATATAAAGTGCCACCCACAATAACCATTACAATGAGATAAAGGGTGGATGATGAAACACACCATATGTATATCATAACCTTTTATATATGCATTTTCAAAGTACATCCACAAGAGAATATCCAATGCTAAGAGGGCCCAATTGAGTGTTCATGGGAAAAACCTACGTTCCAATAACATGTAAGAAATATGCAATCAAACCGAATGAAAGTGACCCTTTCGAGAACTAATTTGTATTGTAAGCTAAGATATTTTTCCTACACTCCAAGGTGAATCTCGTGCATGAATTCAAAAAGCTTGTTGATGACAATTTTTTAAAATTTCCAATGTGCCCTAAAAAATCTTGGATATTGACCCACTACATACCTATTCAGTGAACCAAAAATTGCATTAGTTTAGAAAAACATACTTGATTCTTCAATACGTAAAAAATATCATATCATTGACATTATAAGACTATACATACATGATGTTACTTACAATTAAAACTTTATTGTCCTTTCCCTTGGTGACTTCACATAGGTTGAGTAAATCATGAATTAATGTCACTAAAAACCGATTTTCCTGCCATTACAAAAAACAAATACAAACAATAGAATAAAAAAAAATATGAAATTGTATAAATGATTAATCTATAAAAACTCACCAAAACAATTTAATAGTTTCAATGCACATGATTCTATATGCATAGTAAAAAATATGGCAATACAAGAATCAATTTGTAGTAGTCATTAATAAACTAATTCAAAAGAAAATAAATAGTTGCATGGGAGATTATCCTATTGTTGTTAAGAAAGAAAATATATATATACTTTTTTTTTTAACCCTGTCCTATTTTCTCCTTACACTATAACAATTAATTAAAAAAATAAATCCATGTGTTTGGATGAATCTTTATGGTTGGAAATTATTTCAATAGTTAAATAGACATAAAAATCACCAAGAAAAAAAATTCATTTAGGCATCCAGTCAATAAATATGAATAGGGATAGAAAACTCAATAAACAACTATAAAATACTAGAAATGACAATTGCAGAAAACACAGTATACCTTGTCCTCCATCATAGAACCTGAAATAGATCCAATTTCCCAACAAAGCGTGTTTTGGTTGTTCCATGTCCAATCTTCGCCATTGACTTGTTCCATGTCCAATATTTTCCACAAAGTTTTCCAATCTTCACAAATTTTGTGCTTCCCTTGTTTCCTAGTATTACGTTGGTTGCTTTTCGTAGGCTCCCAAACACGTCAAACTGAACCAAGGTAAGACCAGAAAAACATGGGCAGAAAAAACCTTGTCGAGAATGCATTGTGGATCATGGAGGTGACCTCCCTTCAGACCTACATTTGTCAAATACAATAATAGGTTAAATGACTGAATAATAACTAAACATCAATGAGCTTGTATTTGACAAAGAGAATTAAATGTTATATGACCACATAATAATTAAAGATTTACGATGCTCTAGAAATAATGAAGGGGAATACCTCATGAATGAGATCCTCTTGGTTTTGAGAATAATTTATTCTCTACTAAACAAGACCAACTGCATGAAGGTGGAAGCTCGTTTAGTCCCCCCCCCCTCCTCACATCACTCTCAATTCCCCTTACCAAATCATGCATAACAAGTAACAAAACAAGAATTAAAGGTAAATGAAATCAAGAAGGTACATGCATACAAAACATATAAGGTCCACACACAACTAGAAAAACCAAAAATGTACAGTCAATAATTTATATTAATAAAAATTGTCCTGAAAATATGTACAATACCTTATTTTTTTGTTTCTTCTTTTTGATAAAACTAATGAGTGTATCATCATCATGTTCATCTCGATCCCAACCTTCAACTATTGGGTCCTATTCTGCTTCTGGAAGGTGATGAGTCATCTCAAGCATTCTACTACTTCTAGTAGCAGAACGTGGACGCTGATGCAATACAGGGGGCACATCCACTACAATAACAAAAAATGTTAAAAGGGCATGGTTAGTTATTATTCATAACAATGTTTCATTAGTATGAATATCATTACTATGTTTTTTCCCTCGAGGAGTAGTGGACACCATTGGTTGGATTTTCATCGGTTTCTCTCCTCTTCGAGCACCCTCATCTACATGATTTTCCATTGAAACAAGAAAATTTATAAGTACACTGTCTGAGGGAAATATTTATAATCACCATATTATACATTTTATTTTAAAGACATGCATACCATGATCATGGGTTTTCGAACCACTAGTATCATGGGCTTGTTTTCCATCACCGTCGAATGAACCAGTGTTGCTTGCCTACTTAAAACAAATAGAGACATAATTAATTGATGGGTAAAATCAATTGTCAATATATTAGACTAGTAATCAACAATTGAAATCTTGTCATTTTATTTACCAACTCATTCGAAGGGTCAAATTGTGTCTCTAATCCCTTCCTTTGTCGATTTTCCACCACAACTTGAAAGCTGAACTTGAAGACGAGCATGAAGTCTTCTTTTGTGGGGACACTGTTGAATTTATCCCCATGCATCACATGTCATAAGTTGTGGATTTTTGATTACTGGCTACAATTAGATAAAATTTGTATGATGACATATTGTATAATATGAATAAAGCATTTGGTACTTACAATTCTAGCTTTTAATCTCAAGTAACCACCTTGGCCAAGTTTGTGTTGTCCTTGTTTATCTAATCTTTCCTTTGCTGCTTTTGATGTGTCTGGGAGCCTACGAAAAGTTTCAAGTATGTTACAAGATATCATGTTTTTTTATAGAACTAAACAAAATTCATCATATTCAATTAAAAATATCATATATTACCTTCCAAGGCCAGGTGGTGTCTTTCCTTCACTTCTCCATGTGCTCCCTTTTGTGTCCTCATCTATATTATTCCATTCCCTCTTGAGAATGGCCAAAGGATGATCATACTTAGGGTTCTTTTTCAATTGAAACCTATATTGACCTCTGACATATTTCAAATATGTACCAACCCTTGAGGTGGTTTCAAACTCTTTGAATATATCACCAAATAGGTCGACCATATGGTCTATAAGTTTCAAATATTTATTCTCGGAATTCCACTTCATGCGATTGGTGGGCCCAAAAATATATAGAGCCTTATCATGCAAGGTCCTGTAAAAAATATTGTTTCCTAAAAAATGATATGATAATTAGATTAAAATAATATGAAAGATGTAGGTTTCAATCAAATGGTAGGAACTATTTAACATATTCAAAAATACCTAGGATTTGTTGTATCTTCAAGGGAACCAAGTTTTCTTCCACCAAGAAGTAGATGGAGAGTGTTCCTGATCTTTCAACACGTGTTTCCCCAGGATAATAATGCGTCTGATTTGGCTGCATATAACCAATATCCTCATGAGATTCCACTTGTAGAACCTCATGAGAACGGTCTAGCATGTGCGGTGGGGGTGTCTCCTGGGCCCCATGCATTTCAGTCCTCTGAGCCATAAACAAAGAGGAAAATATCCTTGCAGGTATGTGGTTCGTGCTAGGATAGTATGCAGTTTGTGCATCACTTCCACCAATAGCGTCCCCATGACTAGACTATCGCTTCAGATGTAAAATTTCCTATAGAAAGAAAATGTTAGAGTATTGCTCATATAACAATATCAAACACAAATTTCATAAATCAATATATGTATGAAATGGTCTTTTTTTTAATTGCACTTACCCTATATTTTTCTATGTCTCGCCTTAAAATTTACATCCTTTTTTTCCCTCCTCTGTAAGTGGCCTATACCTAACCAATTCAACAAGTTACTTATTTGTATTTCTCAAGGAATTTTGAATTGTTTCCATCGACTTGATGGAATCATATATTTCATTCCACACAACATCCTACTCCGACTGTGTGCTCGTTTACATCAACAAATAAACATGTTAATTCAATTATCGTAAGCAAGAATTGATATGGGAATCATTGTTATACCTTCTCTGAGCTAGCCGATGCCTTCCCACAATCACCCTTCCACATTATAATATGCATGGAAATTTAGAATGTTAGAAAATAATCTACTAAGCATGAGCTATTAAAATGTATGTTAAAGATATAAAAAGGAAAAAATTATTTACAAGTTTGGTATACTGGTAGAATATGTTTACCCCCATAATAATAGTGATTCCCTCCCTCCAAAAATTCCCTCGCTCGAGGATGATAGGTTTGATAGGTACCTGTTTGGTTGTACCTACACTCCATTGAATGAGAAAACATAGTTAGTGACAATGTGATTGAATTTATCTGCATCCTTCACTTGAATGGACATCATCAAAATGCATGTGCCAAACACGATCATAATAATCACATGTGAACATTGGGCTTGCAACGATTCACACTTTTTTCTTTGGTGAATATGGAATAAGTGTCGAAATAGGACTTATATGGACTTATGATCATATTTTAATATCTAGCTTCTAGCTAGTGAGCCCAACATTGGGGGTTTTGAGGGTTTTGACTTAACAAACCCTAGAGGATGATTTGGCGGTGAAAGATTCCACCTAGCTTGTCCCAAGCTTGGTCTCGGAGATGCAATACTCTCCCACACCATTCTAGTTCCAGATATACTCAGTTGCAGGAGGATTCTACATCAGTTTCAGGGGCAGAGAGAGAGAGAGAGGGTGCACCATCTAGGGTTTCCAGCAAGAGGGGCACACCATTCATTGAGGGAGGATTCGTCTTAGCTGAGGAGAGGCGATTTTGGGAATTTCAGGTATTGGGTTTCCATTGCAGGTGTTATAGCATTATTCTTGGTGGACTTCAGAGGTGTTTTGGTGGTGATTCATCAGTATTGAGAGTGGGATGATTTCCCAAGAGGAGGGTGCACCACATCTTGGAGGATAGCTAGATCTAAGGATCTAGCAGGTATTTGGCCTAGTTGAGCACTTGGGTATTCATTTTCATGACCTGATCTATCATTCTAGTGGATTGGTGGAGTTTTTGGAGGTATCTAGGAGAGAGGTCAAATTATTAGGGTTTTAGTCATCCTGGAGGGCGCACCATACATTGGAGGAGGTTCATATCCATATGGTTTGAGAGGGATCTTGGAGATTCGGGCACCTAGGTTGTTATTGCCATCACCTGATCTATTGTTTGGAATCTTTCTTGGGGTGATTGGACACATTTGGCAGCATGACCAAATTGTTGAGGAGCTTTAGCTATCCAACAGGGTGTGGCACCTTCCAGCTTGGGGGTTTAGCATTCTTATGGCCCAGATATACTTGTATTCAATCTTCATTGTATATCCATCCTTTGGAGGCTTATTGTAGTATTATATTGGAGCATTGTGTAGCATCTCTATTGTCTATCTTCTTAGGCATCTGTTGAGCATTCCAGATCGGCATCTTCATTGTAGCAGGTTTCTCTATTTCATGAATAAAAGAAGATTTGAGATGTTTTAGATTGTCTATCATATTGCATATGGTTGAGGTATGTTCCATGATTGTATATTCTTGTTAATTTCAAACACATATATAAACACATCAGTAAACCCTAAGGCCGAAATCAAGAGGCCATTCAGCAAGTAAACACATGTAAAGAAGTAGGTCAGCGAAGTGTTTGACGAAATACCACAACCAATTTTTCTTTTAAAAGACACCAAAACTATGATGATACTGGCATAATGGCTTGGGATCATTACATCTATACTGTATTTTTGAGAGACATTCAATGTTCCTTCACATGCTCATTTTATTAGAGAAAGAGAGGAGGTTAATATGAGGGATTGATTATTCTTGAGTCCTCCTTCATTTCATGCTTTCATACTTCACCTTATTTCCCCTTTCAAACTAGATTTCAAAGTTTATTGGATGTATGGTATTGGTGCTTAGTATTCTTAGTCACATGATTATATTTATTATTGACTAGTGTGGGAAAGAAACCCTAAGCATTGACTATAAATCACTTTAGGATTTTTGGTTCAATATGATGTATCAGATATTGTTCTCATATGTTTAGTAATAAATATGATCACTTTATTGGTAGAATATCTTAGAGGAATTCACTAAACTTTGTAGATGGTTTGAAGTGGAATTAGTTGAATTTATTTGAATTGGGTGTGTTTCCTACCCAATGAATTTTCTCTTCGTTTTTTACTCCATGCCAATTGGAATTGATGGTACTTGATAAGATGCTAACTTTTTAGTTTTTAGCCACTGACATGCAAAATTTATGAACAAAAGTCTTCTTTAGTCTATCACAAGATAGGGGATCCTCTCGCTCATCTAATCCAAACTATATTTCCTTACGAACTTAATTTTTTTTATGACGGTATAAAATATCTTGGTTTCCATTCAAAGGAAAATGACTAACCCATGAATGACTATATGTGGGTGTATGAGAGGGTATCAAGGAGAATAGATTCATGGTGTAATAGGTGGGTCTCCATGGAAGGAAGACTCATGCTAATAAAAAGTGTCATTGAGGCAACACTAGTATCTTCTATTAAAGTTTGAGTAGCTTCGAAAGATACTCCTATTATATTTGTAATGACAAAACCCTAAAATATATTGTTATTATATTTGGCCCTCTTGTGCCTTTGTAAAAGTTGGCCCTATTGTGCCTAGACAAGTCAATTGTAAATTATAAGGGTAAATTGTCAAGTCGACCCTGGCTTAATTAAGGGGGCAGTCCAATGTGTATTTATAAGGAGGCTAGGTGCCTCATTTGTCATAACACACAACACAAGATCTCTATCTCTGTAGTGCACAAGTTTGAGGAGGATAACCGATGGCAAAGAGAAGACATCTTAGTGACCTATCTTGGTCAAGTGGTGCACTACTCTGTTATGGTCTAGGATTTCTGGTTTAGCTTTTGTTATGGTGAGATATCTTCTGTAGAGATATTGTGCTTGTTGAAGAATATATACTAAAGAAGTTTTGTTGGGTTTTCTCCCCCATGAGGGTTTCCCAGGATAAATATTGTGTAATGTTGTGGATGTCTTTATTTCAGTGATCCTTATTGTTATGGTTATTGTTTAATGATTTAAACTTAAAGAATTCATAACATCTTAACTTATATATGAGAATTTTAACATGGTATCAGAGAAGACCTGAAAGAAGTCATTTTCATAGTAAATAGAAGCTACTGCAACTACATAAACCTCTGAGCCTGCGAAACCCTAGAAGGTGATGTCACACATTTTCAGGAGGAGTTTTATCAAGCCAATACCATCAGTGAACTCACCTTAGGAGAGTGCATATTTCCCCTGGAGTAGAAGTAAAAAAATTGAAGTTTTTAAAATTTAGGGTTTTCTCATAAAAACCCTAGACGTCTTGGAAACTACTCTATGGTAAGCTTATAAACTCTTGCTCTTTGAAAAAGTTTTGATTATATCTCTGGTCAAGGGAAAAAGTTTAGATTGAACGCATGATCCAGAAAATGTTATAGGCTGGCATCATTCAACATAGCCAAATTTATTTCTCTTCACCATTGATGTTGGTTACAAAAAAATACGGCTCATGGCGTATGTGTCCAGATTATAAACAATTCAACAAAATGATCACCAAATATAAGTTTCGTATCCTTGTCATTAATGAATTATTAGATGAATTACATGGAGAAAAATTCTTTACTAAGTTGGATATTCGTTTGGGATATCATCAAATCAGAATGAGACAAGAAGACATTCCTAAAGCAACTTTTGGAACACATGAAGGTCATTATGAATTTTTGGTTATGCCATTTGGACTGACTAATGCATCGTCAACATTTCAAATCTTGATGAATTCAATTTTCAAGCCCTTCCTTATAAACTTTGTGTTAGTATTTTTTGATGACATACTAATCTACAACAAATCTTGGGAAGAGCATGTAGAACATGTTGACAAAGTATTACAAATATTGGAAGAGAAACAACTTTATGCAAAGCCTTCCAAGTGTCCCTTTGGAGTTCAAGAAGTGGAATATTTGGGTCATATTGTATCTCATGAAGGTGTAAAAGTGGACCCTAAAAAAATTAAGCTATAAGGGAATGGCCAATTCCCAAAACCTTGAAGAAACTTAGAGGATTATTAGGATTGAAAGGCTATTACCATAAGTTTGTCAAGAACTATGGTCAAATAACAACACCTCTAACAACGTTATTAAAGAAGGAATAATTTTCTTGGAAAGAAGAAGCAACCAAAGCTTTTGAAAAATTTAAGGAGGCTATGTGTACAACTCCTGTCTTGACCACACCTGACTTCACAAAAACATTTATTGTGGAGTGTGATTCCTTAGGCCATGGAAATGGTGCAGTTTTAATGCAGGAAGGAAGGCCCATTGAATTTGAAAGAAACAAATTAAAGGAAAAAACTTATTCAAACCCATTTATGAAAAAGAAATGTTGGCCATAATACATGCAGTTCAGAAATGGTGCCCCTACCTAATAGGAATACACTTCAAGGTTAAAATAGATCATGAAAGTTTGAAGTACTTTTTGGAGAAATGATTATCTTCAGAAGATAAACAAAAATGGGTTACAAAGATGTTGGGTTATGAATTTGAAATTATATACAAAAAAGGAAAACATAATGTTGTGGCAGATGCCCTTTCCAGGAAAGAAGAAGAAATAGAAGGTTCACTATGTGCTATTTCTAGTCCGCAATCGGATTGGGTGGAAGACGCAAGGATATAATGGAATAAAGATCAAGAGGTATGAAAGATCATTCAAAAAATACATGAAGACCCCAATTCAATAGAAACGTTTGTATGGAAGAATGATTTTCTATGGTATCATGATCGCCTATACTTATGTAAGAATTCCCAACTCATATAAAATATCCTTCTGGAATTGCACACTTCTCCTATAAGGGGTCATTCAGGATTCTTTAAAACATACCATAGGGTCAAGAGGGATTTTTTCTGGGAAGGTCTTAAAAATGATGTTCAAAATTTTGTCTCAGAATGTCTGGTCTACCAATAGAATAAGGGGGAGACAATCAAGACTCCAGGTCTCCTACAACCATTAGCTATACCAATCCAATGTTGGGAAGAAGTTTCCATGGATTTTATTATAGGTTTACCAAAATCAGATGGAAATACCTTCATCATGGTAGTAGTGGATTGACTAAAAAAGTATGCCCATTTTTTCTCTCTTTCTCATGATTTTAAAGAAATCACAGTAGCAACAACATTCATGGAAATAGTTCAAAAACTACATGGAGTCCCCAATATTATTGCAAGTGATAGAGACCCAACTTTCATGGGAAATTTTTGGACTGCATTATTTTCTTGTTTTGGTACTCAATTGGATCATAGTTCATCTTACCACCCTCAATCTGATGGGAAAATTGAGATTGTGAATAAATGTCTAGAAGTATATCTTCATTTATTTTCATATGATAAACATACATAATGGGTCAAGTGGTTTCCCTTAGCGGAATGGTGGTACAACACATCCTTCCATACTTCATCAAAAATGTCCCCATTTCTAGCACTTTATGGATACCATCCTCCATCCATCACATCACCCTTGAAAGGGAATACAAAGGTTCAAGTAGTGGAGGACCACATAGGGAACCAACAAGAGGTCCTAAAACTGTTGAAGGACAACTTGGTTATGGCACAAAATAGGATGAAACAACAAGCAGATCAACATCACATGGAAAGGGAATTTGAGGTGGGGGATTGGGTATTTCTAAGGCTAAAACCATACAAACAAATTTCCCTAAAGAAACAAAAGAAGGAAAATAAAATAGCACCCAAATATTATGCCTCCTATAAGGTTTTCAAAGGATTGGAAGTATGGATTAGAAATTGGAGCTGCCTCCATCTTCACGTGTACATCTAGTATTCCATGTTTCATGGTTAAAGAAGGTCATAAAAAACAATATCCCAGTCCAAAAAAGTTTACCAAAGCTCAATGAAGAAGGGAAAATCATACTAGATCTAGAAACAATCCTTGAAACAATAATTAAGTAGTTGAGAAATCTAGCAATTACAGAATACCTCATCAAATGGAAGAACCTACTAGTGGAAGAGGCGACATGGGAAGATGAGTTCTTCATGGAGAAGAATCCATGGTTAGACAAGTGTTGAGGAAAACACTTGTTTGAAGGGGAAGGGCATGTTAATCCCTAGACAAATCCCCATGATATGTATAAAATCCCTTATTATGCCCTAGATAGTGAATTATTACATTTCTAGTAGGTCAGCTAGAACCCTTATTTGCACCATTACATTGTAATTGTAACCC
>JASDQU010100843.1:13977-26048 GCA_032191745.1 Picea mariana
TGAATTATAGTACAATCATCACTTCACTTTATTATTTACCTTCTAAAATATCTTAAACCACTTTGGCTACTTTGACCTTTTGGGGCTTCTAGATGACATATGAGAGTCCTCCAACTTCGTAAGGCCATAACTCTCAAACCATGAGGAGTTATGTTACATTACACATACCAAAATAAATGGAATGACATGTAATATCCATATATAATTTTATTACCTACAAATATATCAAAACTCATACCATTATCCATCAAACAAACTTGGGTCCATTACCCAAACCTAGGTTCTCCAACTTCTCATGGCCATAACTCTCTAACCATGAGGATTTATGTGACATTCCACATACCAATGGAAATGGAATGACATTTACTATCCATATAGAATAGTATTACCTTGAAATATATAAAACTCATACCATTATACATGAAACAACCTTGGGTCCATTACCCAAACCTTTGTGCTACCGGAATTCGCTATCGGACTTTCTTCAAGGGTTGATATCAATGAAAACCAACCTTAATCAATAGGGGTGGTGGGACCTTTCCGAAATAACAAGGTAGCTCTAAATAAATTATAGAATAGACACTTTACTCACATCAATGAATCGCATAAACTAGCATTCATATTCTTCCAATTAAACGAGTGAATCAATAATTCAACATTCAATTTCTTAGCATAACAGTGTATATCATTCCTACTATCTATCATGTATACAACATCCTTTTTAAAGAAGGTCAGTTGTTACAATCAAATTCTGAAGATAATTGTCAAATGTTTACAAAATATTACAATTGGTGAACATAGCGTATCTCAAGGAATGGACTTCATCCTCATGACATGAAGTGCATGAGTGATGAAATCTATCATGGTCTTCAAACGAACCAAGGATGCTTCCATCCAACTAATTTTTTGGATCCATCGCCAATGTACTCATTCAAAATGTTAATCCTATAGAAGTGGGTTTAGTACCGTACTAGCACAGTAACAAGTCTTGGTACCAGATCAACGCAGGATTGGTACCAGAATAGGCGCAAAGTTGGTACCGGATCAACCCAATGTTGGCACTGAATCAGGCAGAGTACAAGAATAGAACAATTGAATGTTGCAGTACCGGACCAGCGGAATTACCAGACGAATCTCAAAGATGAGTATCGGATGAGGTAATGCTTGTCATGAAAGCTGCTTAATAGTAACCAAAGTAATTATAAGCATAAACAATCAACCATTTAGCCCCAATTAATTAAGAAATCAAACAAATCATGTTTTTAACATGGGTTACCTCATTATGCATATGAATAATGTCACAAGGTAGGTTTGTGGAAGAAATAGACAACATATGCATATGTCACCGGTAAAATTAACCAAGATAGAAGGTAAGATAAGGTAATAGGGGTGTCAAAACAAAGACCCAACACCTACCAATTGGCTCAAGGTATAAACACATGAGATCATGAATGTAAATGTGGTGTGGTATTGATCATAATATAAATATATGTGTTGTTGGTCTCACTATTACTTGTCTCTTCATTCTCTTCTTCTATATGTGCTTGTGTATATTACTGTATATGCTCATCGTATATTATGTTGTGTGAATTTTTTCTGGTAACTCCATCATGTAATCCCTTAGATTACAACAACTATCAAAATCAATGCACAACCTCAAAGTCTAATCTTTATTCTTTACAAAGTGTATTGGTGCTCCCCAAGGAGATATACCTGGTCATATATTGTTATAACCCTAAATTGCTCTACACATGCATACATGGCCTTGGCCCTCTTACTTGCATTTTTTGATAAAAGCACTCTTGATTTGCGCTTCTTAAAAAACCAATTTTTTGAAGATGTACATGCCCAGCACCATTACTTCCCACATACATATGCTTTCTGCACCACTACATCTCGTGTACATACACATGTTGTACCATTACAACCCGTGTATACTTGCAAAAGTTGCAAAAAATAAAAAGTTGCAAGGAATTCATTGATATTATGGGCTATTGGGTGGTTTCCCAACTAATCCACCTGCTATAGCCTATCACCCAACTGAATAACCATCCTTTTGTCATATAAAAGGAGGTTTTGGGGTCTCATTCCAGAGTTAAACATAAGAACAGTGAAACTATGCCCGATTTCACTTCCCCTCCTTTCTCAAGATATTGCAACCCTTTTGTGATAATTTCCTCAACATTCCATCATTAGCCCCTTCTCCCCCATTTAACCCATTGACTTCCCAAGAAGAGATCAGAAGGTTGAGAGGAGAATTTTATACAAAGGTTCACTTGGAGCTTAGTGAAGAGGAGTCCAGACTAGGTTCACATAGCGATAGCCGCCTTTGATTGTAAAGGTATAATCATTGAGTTATTAATAAAAGAATTACTTTTCCTGTCCCAAATCATGGTGTCTTAAATGCTTTTATTGATTTATGTTTTGACATTCTAACATCTAACCCTAACTTATATATGGAGTAGCATGCTTGTAGTTTTATGTTTGTCAATCTTTGGATGCAGGTCAGCCCTGCGAGGAGGCATGCAGTAAGTGAAACTTCCAAGCGCAAGGAGGTCATCACCAGACATGGGATTCAAGATATAGTTACCCGATCTCCTTTTTCTTTCTTTCTTCATATTATTTTTGGTAAGTTTGGGGTAGTTTAGAGAATTAATTGACTTTTAGATAGTTAATCGATCTGCCTATATTTTGAACCTTGGTGTAGTCATAGGGGGGGGGTTTCCCGCTATCAGAACCGACGACCATACTGGGGACACCTGTCTAGCGTCATTTATTCTTGCAAGCAACCATGGAATAAAATGATGCTACTTCATCTGAGAGTCCCCATACCCCTGTTTTAGCTACTACCACAGGGGGTATGTTGCCTCCTAACCCACCTTCGCTAGTTCAGACCATAGTGGTATTGATTCCCTCTACCTCAAGCAGTGGTACGATACCGTCATCAGTGACGACCACTACTTTGTTTATGCAGAGTGCGACGGGCCCTCCATTTTCATATGGGATGCCCGGCTTTGATTCGAACTCAGTCCTTACCTACTCCACCCTACAAACCATGGGTCTGGGGGTAGGGAGATCAAACACTCCCATGCAAGGGTGTACCGGGGGCACTTCAGTCCCCTTCAATGTTATCCCTTATGGTGGGGGTCATATACCTCCTTCGTCCCCCTTGCTCGATGGTTCTTTCCAGCAACCCATCAAGCCGAATGCTAACTACAACTTGTTTGGAGCAGGCAGTTTAGGACCTTCATCTTACACTATGCCAGTGGGATCCATGTCGTTCTCTTTGTTCGATGCGTTTGGTAATAACGTTTTTTCTTCGGCTGTCGTCTCGGTTGGGGGCAACCCTGGTTTTGGGCAACAAAATCCTGTGCAAGGTACTATTCCTACACAGGGATCAAGTACAAGAGTTTTCTCCTCACAAGGAATTTGGAATCCTTGGAAGGGATCAGTTCCCTTGAAAGGGATGTCGGTCAAGGGAAACTCCTTCCATGGTCAATGGAACCCCTGGCAGGGTTCAGTACCTATGCCCATCGGATCCATTGGGGGCATCCCCTTCCAAAATACTTGGAACACAATGCAGGGATAAATCCCCGCCCAAACCATGTCGTCCAATTACGAGAATCAGTCGATGATATCCCAACAAATGCAGTTTTTGTACGCTGGTCAAGGCCATGATTTCTACCAGAACCCTGGCCAACAACCCAAATTTTTCTGGCAACCTGGTCAAACTCTAGGACCCCTTTTTCTTGTACATAGTACTCAATCCAAACTACCGTTTCTGGCAACGCTACATCTTCCAGACTTGTTAAGGTTGATTAATGACCCAATTTTTCATGATCCGCGTTGTCCTCCCATGCCGACTAAGTTGCCCTCGGATATTCCAAAATTCAAACGTAATCCTAGCGAATACCCAGGTGATCATGTGACAACTTTCCACTTATGGTGCTCGTCCAACTCACTACGAGACGACTCCGTACAATTGCGCCTGTTTCAACGCACTCTTATCGGGGGTGCCACAAAATGGAATATTGAGCTCGACCGCTCAAGGTATTCTTCCTTTAATGACTTGGCAATGTTATTCCTAAACCATTTCCAACTACCCATGAGATACGATGCCGACACCGAATTTTTGGACAACTTTGAGCAGACGAAAGCCGACCACATCTCCGATCACATCCGAGAATGGCGGCGTCACAAGAGATTGATTAAACAATTCTTTAATAATTCTTCTAATTGAATTTGTAGCTCCTTCATTTCTGGTGTACTCATTCTATATGTAATATTAGATATTGGTACAACTCCAATAATCAAATCAATAGACATATCTATATCTCTTTTTGGTGGAAAACCTAGTATTTCCCCAAATACATATTAAAACTCTTACAACACTAGAAATTCCTCAAGGATTGGGATTTTTCACTTGAATATATCTTACACATGATATACACACAATTGACATCCTTTCCTGAACCATGTATTCAACTGTAAGGATGAAATCTCCCTTATAGAAATGGGTCTTAGAATTCCTTTCATTGTCCTCTACCTTACTTCTTCATCAAGACAAGTAAAATTCTTCTTACAACAATATATAATAGCATGATGCAAATCCAACCAATTCATTCCAATGATGACATCATATGATCCAAGTGGTATTAAGTTCACATCTACAATAGTGTTGACATTGTTGTAACATAGAAATTGTTTTGACATTTCGCTAAATTTTGCAAAAACCTGCTTATTCCTTGTCGACTAGTGTTTTCAATCCTTGGTCCAAATAACTCTTTGTTATTATATATTTTGGCCCATCCATCGCCTTTTAAAATATTGATCTTGATTTAGGTTTTTTACAGGAGCTATGTTTTGTCTTTATGATCATAATATTGAGTTTGGTCTTACCCCAAGATTATCATTTTATCCAAGTTTTATCATCTTATACATTTTATCCAAGTAGAAATCATGCGTCTGAGTCAAAAGGTCTATAAAAGTCTACCATAAAATATTAAAGGAATTATTTTGTTTTGCATTTATTTTATTTTTATAATTACATGAGTCTTATGATTTTTCTTCATTAACTCACCAAATTACCCATTCTTATCCAAAGTCAAAACTACTCTCCCATACATCTTATGGTTACAAAGGTTCAATTAATTATTTCTAAAAAAATCACCTTCATAAAGATATATTTTCGAGAGGTAGAAATCTAATGGTGGCTAAAAATCATAGATCAACGAATAAAATTCAATCACGTCTCCCCCACATGATTGATAGTTAATGAAGGGGGGGTTGGAGAAACTTAACCATGGTTCCAGGACCATTGATGTGACAGGTTGTGGGAGATTGCACCCCCCCACCCATCGGTGGTTTTGAAAACCACAGGGATCCCAAAATGCATGTATGGTTGACAAGTGGCACAACATGATGGCCTCTAGCCTCTACGCTTTCCCATATCTTTAGGGTTTTATTACTGGAACGTGGAGGGATGAGTTACACAATCCCAATCATCATCTAAGAACATGGATTCTACGTGAACATATTAAATGCCAACAACAATGCATTTCATCCACAATCCTTCACATATGAAGAGGGCATCGTAAATTCAAGAGGAAGAGTTTTGGGAGGAAGAAAAAACATAAACATTGGTTTCTATTGCATAGCTAGATCCATGTACATACGAGGAGCAGGGTGGGATGAATCCATAGTTAAAAAAAATATAGTTAGGTGGAAGACACAATGGTATTTCATCCTAATCTGATACAATGGAAAAGCACCTTCTGAAATGGGATTTATGAAGATGGAGTCTGACCATACAATGGGTATAGCTTGGAACATGTTGTGAGAACTAAAATTGGTGGCTCGAACTTCAATAGAAATGGAAGACACCATTCCTCGGCTTATCTATTGCAGCATGCTAATTTTTCCAATCTCATAATCATGTTGCATGAATTGGTTTTCCGGATCCTCTTCACTAGTGAAACACAAGAAGGAGCCAGATCAAGATCGAAGTCTACTAGGGTTGAATATATGGATGCATACATAATTGTTCATCAGGCTGTATTAAATCCAACCACAGGAGGAAAAGTTATTATTTCTTCTGGTGCCATTAGGAGTCCCCATATGAGTCTTTCTTTCTTTTTCAGTTTTAAGCTTCTCATACTACATGTTTGTTTTATTATCACTATTTAAATGTAATTGCAAACAACAAATTTGGTACGACTACCACTGTTGTTCATAAATTGAATAAATTGTTAATTGTTGGTCTGATTTGTGTACATTGAAGATAAATAAAACACAACGGGTGTTACCGTTTATTTTATCATCTCTATTTTACACACATTATTTATGAAGATAAAGAATTGCAGATTGTAGGAATTTGAGTCAATATAAACCCTTTTTTATGTACCTTTAATGTATTCATGTTTAAGGACGTGCAGATTACTTTATTCTATTTATTTTGTTGGATTCATTTAAATGCCCAACAGATCCATTTTCTTCATATCAAGATTGATAGATATTGTTTTTTCCCTCTATTATGTTAGAGATTTAATTGCCCTCTTATTATTCTTCCACTTATAATTTATAGATTTTGTTCTCTGTTGGATGAGAATCCATTCCCAATGGATTAGTCCTATGATCTGAGAGATTTATAGTCTTTTTTATTCCATTTTTCTATCATTCTTATCCTGTCTACCTAGTTTATCATTTTCTTTACCTTTAAAATATGCCATCATGAGCTTAATGAAGAAAGTTGTTTCTTAGTGATAGTAAGCAGTCAGTTCCTATTTGTCTTTGAGGGAGCCCCCTATGGTCCAAGAGCTAGATTATGGCCTAAAATCAGTTTAAAGATGTCTTGGCATGGTTTCTAAGCAGCCATGAAACATCTAAAGTTAAAACATTATTTTTGGTGTCGTTTTCGGGGAGTGAAGGTTCAAAATATTTTCCCCATCGTTTTATGAAGATCAGATATGGTTCTTGAAGGTGAACAAGGGTCATACACTGGTTGTTTGTTTTTTCACCTTGCAACTCCATTGTGACTTCACTAGAAATTCCATTGTGTTTCAATGTCAAATTCATTTTCTTCTAAGATCACAGGAATGTATGCTCCATTTGATTTCTCAACTATACATGGCTTTCCTAATACTATGCCTAGCACAAAAGACTAGGTAGACTACCTCCCTAGATTAAAATAAGATGATGAAGATAGTCTAGCCAAACACTTGATGGATTTTGATGAATGCATGCATCAATTGGGTGTTTTTCATGAATATGTATTCTTGAAAATGTTCATGATATTGTTGGATGGAGACGCCCAACAATGGTGCAAATCTCTACCTCCTAGTGGTATTTATTCTCTAAGAGACTTTCATGCATGTTTTCATTATCACTATAGAATAATTTTCAGAGCTGAACTTCTTTTAGAATCTTGTTGCAATGAAGAAATTGAAAGAAAAAATTGTTATTCTAATGATCATGAAGAAGAATTTGTTTATAAAGAGTTCTAGTATGATAACATTTTTGATAAAGTGCAATAAGATTCTCATTAATAAATTTTATATGAAGAAGAATTAAATCAAGCAAATCAAGAAAGATTTGTTGATCCCTATTTGTGAAGATAAAGGTCAAATTTTAGTTGAGCATATAGCTAATTTAGATTGTTGTGAATGTTTCTTTAAAGACAATGATGGAGAACATATTTGTGAATTGGAATCTTCATAGTTTCTTATCAGTCAACTTAGTAATGCATCAAAAAAAGTAGAGATCATACAGCAATAGTGTAAACATTTGGACATGAATGATTTATTTACTAAAGATCAAACAAACATATTTTATAGTTATAAAGATCTTGTTGTAGCTTACTTAGAATCATAAAATGGAGCGATATTTTCAATATGTATATGCTATGAATATAGATATGAATTGCATGATGATTTTCCAATTAATCTTTTGCTGCAATCATCAATTTTGATTTTCTTAATCATTTTCAGAGAAGTAGTTTATAATTCAATTAATGAAATGCTTTCCCAATTGCATTGGAAGAATGATGTCACTTGATTGAATAGATGAGAAGATCAATGTAGGAGGTCAATGTATACAAATAATCTCACCACTCGAGCATTTATTTCAGATCAACAGTAGAGCAATTTCGTTTCATTTCTCAGTTTCCAGAGTAGTCTTGATTTCAGTTTACAGTTTGTTTCCATTTTGTATAAAGTTTGTTTCAACTGAGAATAAGTAGCAAAGGACTTGATAAAGGGTTAGTAGGTTAGGGAATACTTTGGGAGTGATTTTGTGTTCTCTATTATGTATCCTTCAAGGCTATTGTAATATTCCGAAAAAATAAATAAATAAATAAATAAAATAAAATAAATAAATCTATGGATTCTTAGCTCATTTCAATTAGAGCTATGTGTTCTTTCTTATTTTTTGTGTTAAGATTTATGTTGGAAATTGTGTTGTCATTGATGTCAAAGGTAGTCATGGAAGTCATTGATAATGAATCCCAGTGAATATGGAGGCAAACATCCTATGATGACAGGTCTAAGGATCGATACCTGTAAACAAAATCAAACTAGACAAAGAAAGTAAAGAAGGTCCCTATGCATCTAGATATCTCTGTGTGATGAATAAATTTCAATGAAGGTGCTCGATAAACAGGTTGCAGAGGATCAAAATAATATCTGGAGAAGGGTCTATTATTAGAGAAAGTGTAAGTCATTGATCGTTGATCATTAAACAAGATCAACAATCTAGACTTGAAGATAATGAAGCAAAGGAAAAAGACAATATCCCACATGCACCAGGGAAATAAACTTCGATGGGTTTATAATGAATAAGTGAAACCTCTTAGCTTGAATGTAAATGAAAGATCCATGGAACCATGTGAAATGAGCTAAATTTTAGTGCCATAATTTCCATTTGTATGTTAATAATGGATGACCAAGATAAAATCTTAGATCCAGATCTAATCAAATCCACAGTTAGAATCAGTGCTAAATTCATAATCTAATGTGGTGGGAAAGGATTTCGGAGTTCGAGTTTTCGGAGTACTTAGCTCAGGCCATGTTAGGACACTTCATCGAAATAAGCTCTGAATCAACAGGGACTATTGATCTAACAAAAAAATAAAAAATTAATATGAACCGATGATCTATTGGAGCCATAACTATCGATGGAGAAACATTGACAGGGTAATTTGCACTCTAATATGATGGTATAGAAAAGGAATATTCCTTGATTCTCTTGAATTAGAGTGTTGGAATGTAAGCCTACATTCGGATTCCTACCAAAGACTCTGAATTAGTGTGAGTTATCTCATACGCCACATCAACGACCATGTCAAAGCAATGAAAGTAGAAAGGACAAGGCCACGTGTCATAGCGCCAAGTCAACAAAGTGTATGAAGAAGAGTAGGAAGTTGTGATGACATCAACATGATGTCAAATTCCATGTCAAAGCAACGAAAGCATATACGACAAGGCCATGCCATCTTCCATGTCAGGCGACCAGGTAAACACATCACGCAACATATTAGTATCAAAGTGTGAGACATTAAGGTGTTTAAGTACAAGGCTACACAAAAATTTGAATCAATAAGAAATGTTGATACATCGGAGCTACAACAAGGAGATATGAACCATCCATCGGAGAGGCTCTAATGAGATCCAAATGTTCTGGCCCTAGGAAGAAAATATATTTTGAATATCAGACCAGAGATGAGGTGGGAAATGGAGGCTCAAATGGGTGGTCAGCCAAAGGATTTTCTTCCTGGATTATACAAGTCACCCCTTCCATAGCACATGCTATAGCAGAGGTAGGGAGACTGGTGTTAGGCCAGTCTTGGGGGTTTGGGACTATGTAGAGGAGGGAATCTGGCGGAACCATAATTGGTTCTTCTGGAATTTCCTCCTCTACATAGGCCATTGGAGGCGAATTTTTCTCCCTATCACAATGAATCAGTGAGGTCGAAGAAGTCTGGGAAGCATTGTGGATGCACTATTGCCTGGATGCATAGCTATACCAAGAAGTCCCCCTTTTAGGCTTTCCACACTCTCGCGACATTGCGGTGAGGGAAAACCAGACTAAACTTAGCTTGAGAAAGCGTAGAGCAGGGAGAATGAAAGGAGCAAAGCCCAAATGAGAAATATGAGCCAAGTGGGAGGAGCCATAAAAAACTTGGAGGAAATGGAGGGGCACCAAGGGAATTGAGGTGACCTTGCACATGCCTCCTGTACCTGTTTTCCATACGCCATGGCGAACTGAGAGCTCCATTAAACCTGCGTGAGGGAATTGTCCATCCTGCACAAAAGCGCGTTGAATGTTGTCCTCCATTCAAGATATGAAGGTGAGGGTGGAATCAGGCTTAATAAATATCATGGGATGCATGCGATCAACATGGCACTTCATCTGGGGTTTTGTGTGCATGTTTTCAATGTTTACATATAATTTAGATTTTTTGTCACATTGTTACACATGAAATTTGCACACCTAGGTACCTCGGCCCAAGTGTCGTAAAGTGTCATATAAGTGTCTCATACACCTTGACACCATGGCATAACCTATGTCACAATCCCTAGTCAATATGGAAGAGGGATATATTACATGAAGGCCAAAATACCAGGTACAAATGAATTATTATTAATATTCATGGAAAATAAATTGATTAAGTGTGAGAACCAAGTGAACATGAATTATTATTAATATTCATGAAAAAGAAAGTAATTNTAAGAGATATTTTCTCCCTAAATATCTTAGAGATCCCTTTCTTAGTGGATCTGATGAGAGATCCTCTCCATGGTGGTTAAGCCTCCAAATCCTATATAATGAGGGCTTTCTATGGAAGAGGAGGATAGAGTTTGAGAGAAGCACCTAACTTATGATCTCATAAGGGATAAATGGAGATTGAGAATTACACCAAAATTATGATCCCGTAAGTGAGATGTTATCAAAGCATAATCAATGTATATTACTTAAACAAAGGGGTTGGACAAGGAGAGTTGGAAGAGGCTGTTGCACCTCCATTAAAGGATTGTAAGCACCTTTTACTTGTTCTCATCAATAATAAATTCTTCGCCTATTTCTTTCAAATTTATGTTTGTTCCACATGAATTTGTCTTCAATAGATAGATCTATATCTGAGCTAATCTCGATAGAATAAGAAGTTCTTTGTATCTTTGTTTGTTTTACAGGACCTATCGAGGAGCTCAGGATTGGAGCTCAACTTGGATCTTGCGAGGAAAAATGTTGTTAACAAGGTACATATCCCTCTTCTTCCTTTTCGCATATTAGCTTAATTATATCTAAAAAGGATGTCAGTGTCCATGTTAAGCACTTTTCTTTCTTGGCCTTAGGATTCTAGAGACCAAGAGGGAATCCGCTTGTCCGCAGGAGGATTCACCTGTAACAGAAATTGGTGACTCCACTGGGGAAGGAATCCTATTGTATTTCCTTGGTTTTTGCCTTCCCTTTTACCACCTTCCAGATAAATTTTTCTTTGTGTTTATGATCCATTATCCTTCTCCTACCTTCACTAGCATTTTCACCATTTTTTATGCATTTTGGGTGAATTGTTTGCAAATTTTTGGCTCTTTTTCTGAGTTTCTAGGAGGACCAACGCTCCCATGTAGGCCATATCAGAGAGTTCGTATATCATCAACGTTCCCATATATTTATTTAGGGAACATTGCAGTGCTCTGTACCCTTGAGACAAGGAGCGCTAGTCTCTGTTTTGGAGGTTTTTTGCCCTTTTCTGCTCAGATTGTTTCAGCCAGTATTTGTGGAAGTCTTTACCTAGTATTTTTGGATGGTTTGTGAAGTTCTTTGGATTGGTTTTTGATTCTTATAACTCCCTCTTTTTTTTATTGGAGCTTGAAACCCTTTTCATAAATGTGAAAATTTCTCTTTCTAGCTGTGTTTTTGGCGAGACAGTTTTGAGTGTTTTCTCTTTCTCCTTATCGTTTCTTAGATTCTTCTCTACATTTCATTGTACTCCTTGGATGATTGTTGGTTTTAGGATCCTTGACTGAGTTCTTTTTAGAACAATATTCTACTTGTTTTCTTTTAGTTCTCATTGT
>JASDQU010100843.1:26098-45271 GCA_032191745.1 Picea mariana
TCGATAGGGCTATTAGAGCCTGATCTCCTTACCCCTGTCACGGCCCTCAACATGTGTTTCTTCCAGAGTGATTATCTTCCATCCAACGAAGATCTCTTAGAATCCATGACCGAGTTTTGTCCCTTGACATGTATCCTTCTCGAGAGTTATTCTCTTGGAAGCCATGATCAAGCTGAGTCCACGAGCATAGTTTTCCTCTCTGTGGAAAGCTCGTTAAAAAATGAAACAGAGGCCACGAGCATAGTTTTTCCTCTCTATAGAAAGATCGTTAAAAAATGAAACAGAAGTCATGAGCATAGTTTTCCTCTCTATAGCAAGCTCGTTAAAAAATGAAACAGAAGTCACGAGCATAGATTTTCTCTCTGTAGCAAGCTCATTACAAAATGTAACAGCAATCTGGGGATCGAACCCGGAACCCTGAGCATAGTTCTTTTCCTGTGTCAAGCTCGTTAAAAAATGAAATAGTCACCTCTCTTGAACCTTTTTTTCATCCACCCTTCTCCTTTTTTTCATCTAGTAGAGAAATTGGTGACAACCTCAAAGTCGGTGAATGAATTGAAGCTTGGAGAGCATGTCTCCAACCTTTGATGATCATTCTGGAGTTAAGCCACTAGCTTTCAAGCTGGGGGCATACCGAGCTTAGTCTTTGTTCTTTCCCGTGCTCGTAAATACATGAGAATGCATCCGCGTAAACTTTTATCTCCTTTTCGGAATTGTATGGATACACGAAAAAGGAACCCCCTGGAGTCGTCTTTAAGCTCTTTTCAGACTCTCTAAACATGAAAATATTGCCAAGTGATCTTGATTCCTTTCCCACTCATTAAAAGGTTTGAAAGGGCGTCTTTTGAGTGGTATTTTATCTCTTTTTCGGCCTCGCGAGACTAACATTACGAAAAAGGACAACATTGGAGTCATCTTTAAGTCATTTTCAGACTCTCTAAATATGAAAAACCACCGAGTTTACCTTCTCTGGACTCGTTAAACAATTATACATTGAAGGGCCCATATGGGACTAAACTCTTACTTCTTCCAGTTCATTAAAAAAAGGAAGAGGGACTTACTGAAGGTGAGTTATATCGATCATGTGTTACCCTCCTCGAGCTCATTAAATTAAAAAGGGGTACTCATCTATCTGGATGGGGGAAAAATTGAAAGAAACAAGCCAAGCAGTTTTTGAGAACATTACCAAGTAACTCTTAGAGTTGCCCTTGAACACGGCACTTTGTCTTTGCGCACATATTAATCCGTTGAACCTCTGCACTGAACCAATCCTCTAAGTTTTTCTTACTCCTTTGGGTCACCCAACGAAAGTCACAGTATCCGCTGCATTATGGTGTTTTGGTCCATGTCATGTTTATGTTGTTGTGCCTCAGTGTTCATGGGAAGTATCTGCCTCAAGAGTCAGCCATCACAAATATCTTGTTTCAATACTCATGTCAGTCCATGTTCTTTTGATCTACCAATTACATATCTGTGTCTGTTTCATGTCGTTGATGGGGGATACATCAAGGCCCTCATGCGACAAGTCTATTCTTGTCGACTTCAACACATTATCCAGGAACTAGACTTAGAAACCAGTTAGTACTTTGGGACCTGCATGCCTCAATGGCATGCCTCCTCACGTTCGATAGTGGGTTTACATCATTGACCTCTGATTGGATGATTCCACAGATTTTCGACTTCATCTCATCCATTCACATTCGTTGGAATGTACTAGAGTACCTTGGGAATCATTGACATTAATGGTGACCTCCCTCGCGCTTGTTAACAGTTTACATCATTGACCGGTAATCAAGTGGTTTCTGCCATGTTTGACATCAAGACATCTATTCACATGGTTAGATTCATACTACATCGGGATCGGTAAGAAGACCCTGGGTTGAGTGATCACTCTAATATGTACTTTGCCCAGGTTGTGACGGAGTCTCTCTTGAACATTGACACATATACTGTCACATAGATCCACTTTGTATTGGTTGTGGTTATGTCTTGTCATCTCATAGATCCACTGTGTATTCTTCATGGCTACGATCAGTTCAGGTCATAGGATTATAGATCCACACTGTATCCTCGGTGGCTATACCTTTTATCAATATAATTATGGATCTGCAATGTATTTTATGGTGGCCATATCTTGCAAGTCTTTATCACCCAAGCATAGGTATGCATTCCTTGGGTTTGAAACATGTCATAATATTTTTTGGATGTTTTTGTGCAGCTTCTATCAAGTTCTCTACGTCCACGCCCTTGCTTTAAAGATTTGTAAAGTGTTTCGGCCATCATTCTCTCTTCTGACCTCACACTTTAGGGGGCATTCTGTTACACATGAAATTTGCACACCTAGGTACCTCACCCTAAGTGTCGTAAAGTGTCATATAAGTGTCTCATACACCTTGACACCATGGAATAACCTATGTCACAATCCCTAGTCAATGTGGAGGAGGGATATATTACATGAAGGCCAAAATACCAAGTACACATGAATTATTATTAATATTCATGGAAAAGAAATGGATTAAGTGTGAAAATCAAGTGCACATGAATTATTATTAATATTCACGAAAAAGAAAGTAATTAAGTGTGAGAATCCACCTCACATTTGGTTTCCTATTTTTTAGGGAAGGTGGATGATCTCATGGATGGTTGAAATATTTCCTCCTTAAAATCCTTGAGAGATATTTCCTCCCCAAAATCCTTAAGAGATATTTTCTCCCTAAATATCTTAGAGATCCCTTTCTTAGTGGATCTAATGAGATATCCTCTCCATGGTGGTTAAGTCTCCAAATCTTATATAATGAGGGATTTCCATGGAGGAAGGAGGAGAGAGGAGTTTAGAGATACCAAACTTATGATCTCATGAAAAGTGGAGAAGAATAATTAGTGAAACTATTATCATTATGATCGTGGAGCTTTTGGGCAAGGGTTGGACAAGGAGAGCTTGATGAAGTTGTTGCACTCACATCTATGGTTGTAAGTTTTCTTCATTGTTGTTCTCATTAATACAATCAATGCTTGGCCTGTTTCTTTCAAACTTGTACTTGTTCCATATAAGTTTGTCTGCAGTAGATGGATCTATGTTTTAGCTAATCTCAGTAGAGTAGGAAGTCTTTTGTACTTTTGTTTGTCTTGCAGGACTTACCAAGGAGCTCAAGATTGAAGCTCATCCTAGACCTTGCATGGACAAACGACGTTCATAAGGTACACACCTTCCTCCTTCTATTTTGTTCATTAGCTTGATTAGATCTAAAAGGAAGTCAGTGTCCATGTTAAGCACCTTCTGTCTTAAAGTTAAGGGTCTAGCTCTCAAGAGGAGATCTACTTGTCCGCAGGGAGATTTTCCTACAACACAACCACTACAGCCTCGACCCATGCACCTTCTATCCAACAGAAGCAAGTCAATAAGGTTGCAGCAAAGCGCAAGGATTCCTTCTGCACACAATCATCTCATGTAGCTCGAATGGTTGAATAGACTCAATGCCACCAGCAACAGGTTCATGACAGCCTTCAACAAACTAAGCAACACAACTTCTCTAGCAAGGCAAGTAGCTCACCAAGGTTCAGGTTCAGCAAATGCTTCCCCCTCTCCCTTGAGAACTCAACGCAATGGAGACCATTTATTCCTAAGAAGAGAGGATTGATCCAAGTAGATATCAGTGGCCACCCACCTATTCCACTGGCTCAAAATAGTTTTCCACCTTGGTAGTTTTTCGTGTTCCAAACTTCTGGGGCCATTTTGAGGCCCTAAACGACGTTTTTTGGGGACTTGGGGCCCAAGAAAATGCCATAGGAATTGGCTTGGGCTAGTGGAAAATCGTTTTTCTCAGTTATACCTTTCCAACGGTGTATCGAGAACCCCAAACGGAGATCGTATGCAAAAGTTATGCCCCCCGGAAGTTGACATATCAACTACCCCATCGGGGCCCGCAAACCTTTCGGATTTTCATCTTCCGGGGTTAGGGTTTTGGATTTTAATTATGTTAAAAAGGCCTTTGGAGCCTCATTGTAACAATCATCTTCTTGTGAATGTGAGTAGCCGTCACATCTCTTCTCAGAGATAAGCCGCCACCATTCTAGTGAGTCTTTCACTCTGTATTTTTACAGTCTTTGTACATTTTCGCTCATTAATAGAATTTGTGTATTACTGTATCTTTGTGTTTATGGTTGCATCTTTGATACATTTATGTTATATTAGTGGATATACGAGATATCTCTATACATTTATTTATTATATCTCCGCTCTCATTTCGTGCCGAAAAAAATCTGGATCAAATCTACTCAAAGCATCAACAACCTTATTAGTCTTACCACTTGTGTGTTTATTCACAAAAGTAAAATTATGCATAAATTCAACCCATGTGGCATGTCTTCGATTTAATTTTGGCTGTCTACTTATAAATTGTAATGCATGATTGTCATTGTACAAAACAAATTTTTTGAGCATGAGGTAATGCCTCTACTTCTTAAGCGCTTGAACAATTGCATAAAATTCCTTGTCATAAGAGGAATATTTATTTTTTTCCTCATTTAATTTTTCACTAAAATATGCAATTGGTCTTTGCTCCTAACTCAAAACAACTCATATTTCAATCCCACTAGCATCAGTCTCAACTTGAAAGAATTTTTCAAATCTTGGCAAAGCTAACACAGGATTTTCAGTAATCTTTTTCTTCAATAATTTGAAATTTATATCAGGTGCTTCGGACCACTTGAATGGTTGTTTGTTTTCCTTTATAGTTTCTACAATAGGTGCACATATCTAATTGAAACTTCCAATGAAATTTCTATAAAAACTTGCAAGTCCATGGAAAATTCTTACCTCAAATGCATTTCTCGAGGCTTTCTAATTCACAATTGCTTGACCCTTTTCTGGTTCCATCTTCAAACCTTCTTCAGATACTACAAGCCCCAAATACGTCATCTCCCTCTTCATAAAACTGCATTTCTTCAAATTTATTAACAGTTTTTCCTTCTGCGAGGTACTCAAAACCATTTTGAGACACCTTAAATGTTCCTCTTTTGTCTGACTATAGATCAGGATGTCATTTAGATAGACTATCATGAAATTTCCAATAAACTCTTTTAAAAGTTCATTCATTAACCTCATAAATGTACTAGGAGCATTTGTGAGCCCAAAAGGCATCACCAACCATTCATATAGTCCACTATTAGTCTTGAAAGAAAATTTCCATTCATCCCCTTCTCTAATTCTAATTTGATGGTATCCACTTTTTAATGTAATTATGTACATTAATTGTCATTCCGGCTTTGTAGACTTGCGAAGCACGAGGCAAAATATATGCAGAACAAATCTCAGAGACATACCATTCCAATAAACTATGAAGTAAATTCAATCTAATTTATCATCTAATAGTGTACATTCTAAGGTCGAATTGTAGGTTCACTATAGATTTTTATACCCAATAGTACTATGTTGGATCCACTTTGTTAGTCAGATTGACAACCATTAACTTGAAACAAAAGCAACATAATCAAAAGCTAATACATGTGATCAAGGCATTTATCATGGGCAATTGTTGATCAGTGAAGAATGGAAATCATTGATTGCATTGATCTACAACTCTGGGCAATTATTTTCCAGAGAATCACCAACTAAATCGTCAACAATTGAGCATGAAGATTTATGTTCATAAGCATTAGTTGAACTACAACATAAATGAAATTGAAACATTAATTAATTAATCTCACTACAGAATTATGATGAGATTGTATATAAGAATTGAACTTAATGAATTAATTCCAATAATGAAATTATAATTAATTCTAATGTAACAAATAGATAAACAAAACAAACTATGGCGCTACTTTTGAGATGAAGAGGGCCCTGCCTTCTCACAAAAGTATGCCCGCTAACACTTAAAAAGCTCATGAACACACTAGATAAATCCACATGAACCATTATTTATATTCCAGAATTAACAAAGTACATGGATGCTTGAACAGAGTGTTATCTGCCTCCTTAATACTATATCAGTCTATCCATTCATGTGTTTCGGCATGATTGCCTATGATATTTATACAATGAAATTCAAATTAAAGACTAACAACTCTTGAACTTCCAATTATGTGCAATCCACTAAACATAATCAGAATATTACAATTTTATATTTGGACAAACCWATTCAGACAATAGAATCTCTTGACAAATCATTTTGTTACAATTTCATGACCAAAGGCATGAAATTGCAATGAAGTCATGCGCATTACAGGAATCGGTTAGGAAGTTGACCAGACATAATGCCTCTGATGTTGTATTGTTGGCCAAATTGGATAGTGAATGTCCACGTGTACKTGATTCTCTCTAGAACCCATGTCTCTAAATCGGTTGGAACAGGTGGCAAATATCTGAACCGTCAAGGTGACTATAGGTCTTGTTCAACAAACTACAAGAATGTTCCAGTAATGTCATTAGCTCAAGTAATTAACACGTTTCATTCGTTAAACAAGGAAAAATGAAATACTTAGGCTAAGATAATTACCTTTGAACCAAGAATGCATTTTGGCGGCAAAATGGTAAAAGATATGTCATTATAGGGTAATAAGATGGAAAATGGCAAGGTAAATAGTAAGACAAAGTCTTGTAGACTTACCAAAACACATGAAAACAAGGACCCTACACAGACAATAAAATATGCAACTTGGAAAGAGCAGTCTAATAAATTAGGTCATTTTATGCTTATTTAGCTAGTTGGTATAAAAATTCTAAAGAATGCATTGGAATTTCTTCCTCGTGAGGGTTCTTAAAAACATTGTTGTCCTATGAATGAATGTTCTAAGTATAATTGTCTAATTCATATTATGATGTATGCAACTAATAAAGCAGGAATATAGGCCATAAGAGATCTTGAAAGGACATTGTTTTGTTTTAAATTGAACTTTGATTTGAGTGTCAATGGAAAATTTTGACTCAAGCATAGGGTTACGGATCATGGTTGTAGGTTTTTGTAAAGGTTTTCTTGGTAGTGTTCTTATACAAAATTGTTGCATTAGTGCAACAATGATACAAGAGAACTACAAACAATAGGGCACTCAAGTGTTACAATGCTCCATAATAAACACTAAGAATATATAAAAATATTAAATAATRTACATTAAATAGTTAACAAATTATTAAATTATTATCAATCATTAATAATTAATTAATATTTTTTAGYCATTCTACAAGTTTGTTTTCTATTGATATATTTTGATGAATTCCTAATATTGATTGATTGAATTTAATGAATAYATGATGACAAAAAAATTGAAAATTTGATATCAACGAAAATATTAAATAGATTAAAGGAATGGTACACACTGAATTTTAATGTAATGATAGGATAACTTTGTTTTATTTATTCGATGATATTAAACATTTCTAAGTACTTACAATTTTATATGTTTTTTTTTTTAAATTGGTATTATGATAACTATATCTTTTGTATGTTTTATTAAAACGATTAATTTTGTGTTAAATATGTGATGCAACCACATTGTTTAATATAATGATACAAAAATAGAGSTGTTGTCCAAATGCCATAGCATCAAAATTATTACAAAATTCCRAGAAAAAAAATTAGAGCATCGTTTATTGTTTTATCTTTTCCAAAGGAATGGTATTGACATCTACTAGTATATACCCTATTAAACTTCCCTAAAATCAAAATTGGTTTGTAAAACATAAGAGGACCTAGGTTTAGATAAAGGCATGGCCACTATGGACTGCATTCTATTCTTGCTAGAGAGGAGTGTCCTCATGTTCCATCACCACTTCTCATGGCTTTTGCTAGACCAATTCCTCCTCTTGAGCTTCCTAAAAAACTAAACTAGTTGATTGCCTTATTTTAGATGCCTCATATTGAGTGTTCCTTTTTAGGCCTATCACCATTTGATGCAACATGTTGCTCTCCTCCTCAAGCTTATCGATTTTCTCCTTTGTTGAACAACAATTTCAATTATTTATTCATGCTTTAGGTTCTAGATCTCTTCCTGAGAATGAACACGGACTATCAAACTATCAGTGGTGGTTGGTTACTTGCTATCATGCTTTCATGTCTCTTCATAACTCACTTGGAACTCAACAGCTCACAAAGGCCACCAACCCAAGTGGCTATGATCCTCCATTCCCAAAAAATCTCACAACAAACCTCCAAGGAATTGTGAGTAACAAAGTGCATGTAATATAATCCCCAAATTAAAATTTGACCAGAGAAAAAACCAAAATTCCTCCCTTGAGTTTCATTCCACAAGTCTGTAAAGAGAGGCTATACAAACTTTATCACCAAATGCAGTGATAAGGATCTTAACAGTTTTGCATTATTTGGTACTTAAGCATCATGAGCATTCTTGTTATTGTGTGATCATTATTGCTAATATTATTGTCGTGATCTTTTAGTTTCTAGTCTTATGGAGTAGTTGAGAGAATCTCTTCAACTATCTCTATTATTATGATCACTTTCGGGTTTCTAGGAGCTTGTCTCCATAGTGGTTGAATTGGTATCTCTATTATTATGTTCAGTTTCTAATTTTGAGGAGATTTCTAGGAGCTTGTCTCCATAGTGGTTGAATTCGTATCTCTATTATTATGTTCAGTTTCTAATTTTGAGGAGGTTGTCTCCATATTAGTTGAAGTCATTTTTCTTGATGTATATGTATATAAGCTTGGTTTTTTATGAATAAAAGACACTGAGAGATTTTTATTTCGCACCTTTGGGTTGAAATTTGCTTGTTTGGAATTTTTCCACATCATTGATATCAAGGCACTTCTGATCCAGCCTTAGATTTGGGTTCATTGGTCTTTGTTCTTTTTATTTAGACCAGAAATGGAACCAGCTTGTCTTTGGAGCCAATCTCTCACACCAGACTCAACTTCAAGCCCTTATATCGATCGTATGCATTCAACACAACTTTAATTAGTGAATGTGTGGTTGTTCATCCTGCAAGTTGTTCGTACATGCCCGTATGACTTGAATTCAACTTGTTAAAATTCCAATCCACGGCCATCTGGTTATCATACAACAAATTAACATAGTACAACTTGAATTTTGGCCTTCGATCATCTAATTCACAGTTGTACACTCTAAATCATCCCTCTCACAGTTGATTACTACCGCATACACTTCGATTTGGCCTGAAACCCTCAGCACGCGACCATATGCTCAGATTTCAACTATGAATCTTTCCATTCACTGCCTACACACGTCCAGTTCAACTTTAAACCTTTTGAACATGCCACACACCCCCAACACTGCCTCAAACATTCAATTCACGTCGTACAGGTCCAACTCAGCCTCCATCTTCAAAAAACATGATTGTATGGCACCTTTGTATGACCTACAACTCATACAAATGAAAACTTAGTTGCTAAATTTCTTGGAATTTGTGTTCAATTGACGAAATTCCACTAAAATGTGTGCCACATTGACTCAGCTATAAGTTTTCAGATGCATTTTTTTAAAGTGGGCACTCGGTTTTGACAAATTGTTGCATATTTTATTTGCAAGTTTTTCTATGCATTCAAGATGATGGCCACACGAGCCATGGAAACATTGATGCTTGCAAAAAGGATGAAAATATTGGCCAACATTGCTGCCACGTTAGATGTAAAAGTTGAGGATATCTCCATCATCCAATCACCTTCTCGATGATAAGTGTGAGGTCCCCACTTACGATGGATCTTGAAATCCAAAACAACTTGACAATTGGATCCTCTATATGGGTTCATGGTTCGATTACAACCAAGTCCCCGATGATGAGAAGGTGTTGTTTGCCAAATTAAAGCTCACGGGACTTTCCAAACTCTCGATTACAGAGTAAGAAGCAAATCAAGATCCAGTTATTACATGGATGGGACTAGTGGAAGCCTTGAGCCTTGCATTATAGCCATCAAATTGCAAGCATTATATGAATTCCAAATGGATCCACCTACCTTAGGGTTTTAATATGCATGTACAAGAGTATATCAACTTGTTCAATCACCTACAAATCATTCTCGACATTTCTAATTCAAGTGACAAACTTGTTCTTAAAATCAAAAGCGGCTTGCAGGAACATTTGTACAGAGATTGAAGTACATGGAGATCGCCACAAGTGGTTGAAGAGAAGTTCTTATATCAATGCAAACTTCCACAATATTTTTCCAAATATACAAGTTAAAAACCTGCACCTCCTACTTCTATATGGTCATCATCTTCTTCTTCTTCTTCTTCATATTTTACTAAGTTTTTCCAACATTGTAAGAAACATGGAAATGATAAGTCCACTTGTTTCCAATTGAAGTAGAGAACATTAATTGTATAATCTACCATTGAGGAAGACATTGATGCTCCTATTGAGGTCTCAAAGGAAGATAAGATATATGATGAGTTGAAAGGTCAACTCAATAAAGTCACCTTGTTGCAGCAATCCACACCCCAAACAACTTGAGATAGTCTCTTCATCACACGTGCTCATCTCTCCCATGACTTCTTTGTTGTTTGTATCCTCGACAATGCCTCCCAAAAAAACTTGATTTCCAAACCAATAGTTGATAAGTTGCACTTACTAGTGGACCTTCATCCTCATCCTTATGCACTTGGATGGAAGTATCATGGGTCCTCTTCCAAGATCACGTGCATATGTATTGTCTTGTTTTCTTTTGGTCCCAAACTTGTGAATAAAATCATGTGTGGTGTGACTAATATGGATCATTGTGGCCTATTGTTGATCTGACCTTATCAAAATGCTAGGAAGGCTCACTATGATGCATTCAACAATACTTACCTACTGCATAAAGATAACTCCAAATATCTTATTCGCAGTACATTGGAACTACCACAGCAAGCTTCTCTTCAAAATTATTCTTTAACTTTCCTCTCACAGCCCTATCCACATCCAACTTTGTAGCATTTGGTTTCTCCAACAAAAGACTATTATTAATCTCCATCATCATTTTCTTTGCTCACTCGTCGGTCGTATTTTCCATGAGGCACCACCTGTAGAAGACATTCTACAACCTTCAAAGTCTCTCGCCTATTACAATGTTCTTGCCTTCCTTAGGAGTTCCAATATGATACCCTATTTTTTTTAGTTTTTTTTCTAGTTCATCATCAATCACCGAAAGCTTCATTTCAGGTTCCTAATGTCTTTCATTCCAATCAATTGAGTATGCACGATATTGTCAACACATATCAGAAGGAAAGGTGGGTCATCGAGAACCTAACCAATCCTTCAGGAACTATTGTTTCAGTTGGTCAACATCTGCATCCTATTTATTCAACATCATATATACCAACAATGTTTCCCCTGTCTCCTGAAAGTATCGGAGGCTAATGCTTCTTTGGTTGGGAGGAATGATATAGATCTTAATACTTAAGAATTATTTGGTACTTAAACATTATGAGCATTCTTGTTATTGTGTGAGCATTATTGCTACTATTATTATCATGATCTCTTAGCTTCTATTCTCATGGAGTAGTTCCTCGTCTCATGGAGTAGTTGAGAGACTCTCTCCAACTATCTGTGTTATTATGATCAATTTCTAAGAGCTTGTCTCCATAGTGGTTGAAGTCATTTTTCTTGCTTGGTTTTTTATTAATAAAAGACAGTCAAAGATTTTGATTTCGCACCTCTAGTGTTGAACTCTGCTTGTGTGGAATTTTTCCATGTCACGAAGTTCGTTAACCTAATTGATCATTGGAATTTTCTCATCTTTGTTCGCCATACTAACTTATAACGGCATATTATGTTTCTCCACATTCAAAGGATATGTGTGTGAGCATACTATGGAGGTCAAAAGATTTATGGCTTGTCTTTTCCATTTGAATGTAATACACCATTTGGTGTTACATGGATTCATTGGTATTAAACCTCTTCTTGGTATTTCATACTTTGAAATAACCATTATTTAACATTCTAAGGGATTGGTAATATAAGTCCCACCTTTTGTTCTGGGTTTTCCTTTTTCCAACCGAGACGATGCATTGGCCAAGCTATTTGCATGTTGGTTTAGGGCCCTCAACACATGATAATATTCAACCAATGCAAAAAAAAATATTTCTTGATATATTCTAGATATTATCCTTTCCAAGTTGCAATCAACTAGGATGCTTGTGTTTCTCATATGCTTTATCATGAGAAAGGAGCCTCATATGACCATCAGATCTCAAATTTGGTATAGGTCTATGATCTTGAATCCTTGATAAAGCATCATAGCCTCATCTTGATTATTTGGTGTTGCCCCAAGGTCCCATTCAAAAATTGCTTATGTTTGTCCTTTGGGTTAAAGGATGACCCACCTGCACCTACCACTCATACGATAACTAAACATATTAAAACTATGCATTTTGTTACATGTTCTACTAAAATTTTGAAAAAAAAATTGAAAATATTTTTATATTATTTATTAAAAGTTTGGAAAATTAAATAAAATTGAAAATGTTTGCATGATATAAAACTATAAAATTAGATTTAAAATCTTATGAAATAAGAAATTAAAAATAATTAGAGGAATAAAATTTTAGAAATTTACATTAGACTAATATTAAAATGTGATTTTTACAATCTACTAGGAGTAGTGCCACCCACACAAAATCATGGTGAGCATGAAACCGCTTAATCCACTTAACGAGAGTCTCTTGTAACTACATAACCATTTTACCATTACATGCAAAATGTTTGATGAAAACTCTCCCAAATCACTCATCCATTAGACACAAGATACATAAAATTGATAACTCGTGCACCTAGTTCAAAGTGGAGCATTAGTGGCACCAACACTCCTAGTCCAAACTAGTGGATCATCGGTGTGATCAACCTAAGTAAAGCACCAATGCACTCAATATTAGTGGAGCACTAACTCAATGCACCATTCATCTAAAAAAAATCATGCAAACTTGTGAATAAAGGAATCCCAAAAACCCTTCGAACATGCACCATTATCGCACAAAATTGCACCACTTTCTTGTCCAAACACTCCCCTCATTCATTGGCTATGCTTGTTACTATAAAACATTCACCATTAACCAACAAAAGAGAGGTAAAAATCTCAAACCACACAAAACAAACACACACACACACAAACAAAACCAGCTAAGAAATAAAGAATAGTAATAAGAAAAGAAGAATTGTAGTAAGAGAGGGAAGGTTAGTGGAAAAACCTACAAACCATAAGGCATGAAGCCATGTAACCCACAAAAAAATTAAAATGGCATTCATGCTTAGCCATGCAAGAGAAAAATGCATTAGAAAAACTTTTAATAGGTCCTAAAATCGAAGAAGAAAAATAACAAAAATAAAATATATAATGAGGAGAAATGAAACAGTGAGAGAAAAGAAGAGTTACTTTGCTAGAATGCTCTTAATATTTTATCCTGTAGTAGTTTTTCTCCCTCTTCTTCTTCTCTCACGTGAAATGTAGAAATTGAATAAACCCTAGCTTTTCTCTCCTCCTTTTAAGCATTGCCTTGTAGTTTTTCCCTCCTTTAAAGCATCATCTTGTGGCTTTTGTTGCCTCTTTTAGTAATTTAAAATAAATATGTATTATCAGTTGGTGCATTGGTGTATTAAGAGTACCAATGTGCTATGACCAAAGTGAAGCACGAATGCATCCAAACTAAAGTGGAGAACTAGTGCATCCAAACCAAAGTGGATCACTATGCATCTTTGACAAACCATATGAACCTACAATAGCATGAGAATTAGGGTCATTCGGTGCTCTGTAGTGCACCTAAACCAAAGTGAATCGTCAATACACCCAAACTAAAATGAACATCACACATCTTGGAGAAATCATATGACCCTACAAGATCACAAGAATCGTGTTCATTTTATGTGTTGCAGTGCACCTAGACTAAAGTGGAGCATCGATGCTCTAAGACCAAACTAGAGCATCAATGTTTGGAGCATTGGTGTGCCTAGACCAAAGTGGAGCACCAAATTATTTTTTGGATTGGTTCCCTTTCGGTGTGCATCATTCACAAAGCACTAGTGTACCTAAACCAAAGTGGAGCATCAATGCACCGAGACCAAATTGGAGCATCAGTACCTTTTTTGGGTTGTTTCCCATCAATTGCACATTGTCCATGGAGCATTGCTACACCTAGACGAAAGTATATAACCAATGCATCAAGACCAAATTTGAGCACCTGTTTCCTTTTGGGGTTGTTCCCCCTTCAATTTGAATGGGTCATAGAAGACCAATGTGCAAACCAAAGGGGAACAACAATGCACCAAGACAAATGTGAGCATAAAGATCATTTATTGAGTTGTTGTCCCTCCTATGCACATGGATCATTAACCACATATTCATAGCACAAAGGGGGGCATTAGTGCACAAAGACCAATGTGGATCACAAAATGTCTTTTTTGGGTTATTTACCCTCTAGTGTGCATCGATGCACATACAAAAGTGGAACATCGATGCATTAACACCAAATTGAAGCATCAATGTCTTTTTTGGGTTTTGTCTCTCTTGTGCACATAGATCATGAAGTAGCGATGCATCATTGTATTAAGAGCACCAATGTGTCTATGTAAAATTGGTGCGCCAAGGCCTAATTTCTACAAAACCCAATGTCAACCACATTTGCAAAAACCCCCACTAATAAACTTTTGCAAATAGAAGCTTTGAAAATAACATTTGCTAAAAGCTTATTTCTTAGTAATGAATCTTACATCATTACTTAGTAATCATCTAAGGAAAAACAAAACTACTACTAAAAAGTTGATCATATATTGTGGCCTCAGTTCTCACTCGAAACTTTATATGGTCATACAACATAGTTTAATATGCACATAATTTACAATAGGAAGCATCATTGGGTCGAGAGACACTTTTTACAGCCCAGTGTGAGGGAGATGTGTAATTCCTTCCGTGCTCAACATGGACTTGGCACGTAACATTTAAAATATATTAATTAAAAAAAAATCAATGTCAACCATAAATAAAATATTTCAATATTAACATTACATACAATGATGATGACATATATATATATATATATATATATATATATATATATATATATATATATATATATATATATATATATATATATATATATAGTAAAAAGAAAGTTATTGAGCGCAAGAACTTTCTACAACCCAACCCAGTATCTCAAGGAGATATGTAATTCCTTCCTTGCTCAACATGGAGTTTACACGTTGTATTTAAAAAATATTAATAACAAAAAAATAAAAAAATTCAATGTCACCCATAAATAAAATATTTTAATAGTAACTCTATATATGATGATGATGATGATGGCATATATATATAAAGAGTAAAAAAGAAAGTTATTGAGAGCAAGAACTTTCTACAACCAACCCAGTATCTCAAGGAGATATGTAATTCCTTCCTTGCTCAACATGGAGTTTACACGTTGTATTTAAAAAATATTAATAACAAAAAAATAAAAAAATTCAATGTCACCCATAAATAAAATATTTCAATAGTAACTCTGTATATGATGATGATGATGGCATATATATATAAAGAGTAAAAAAGAAAGTTATTGAGAGCAAGAACTTTCTACAACCAACCCAGTATCTCAAAGAGATATGTAATTCCTTCCTTGCTCAACATGGAGTTTACACGTAATATTTAAAAAATATTAATAACAAAAAAATAAAAAATAAAAAATTCAATGTCACAATAAATAAAATATTTTAATAGTAACTCTATATATGATGATGATGATGGCATATATATATATATATATATATATATATATATATATATATATATAGAGAGAGAGAGAGAGAGAGAGAGAGAGAGAGAGAGAGAGGTAATTCCTTCCTTGCTTAACATGGAGTTGACACGTAGCATTTAAAAAATATTTCAATGTTGGCCATAAAAAATCTTAGTTAAAACAATTGCTAAGTATGAAGGAGATGTGTAATTCTTTCCTTACTCAACATGGAGTTGACAAGTGGCTCACACATGCATATAAATAAAATATTTTGCACTTATATTCAAATGATTTAGTGCATTGATAATAGTGATAGTACACACATATATAACTAAGAAATCAATGTCTTCCATAAATATAATATTTTGCACTATATCATTAACTTTTATGGTATAGTGTAAAATGATTTGGTGCATTGATTTTAGTGATAGTACACTTCAAAATGAACAAGTTGCATTTATTTAAATATCTATTTAGTGAAGGTATCAATAATAATATGCTAAAGGTGGAAGTGAAATATATGTTAGGTACAATGATATCAAACATTGTAAAATAAAGCAAATAGAAATATGAGAAATATAATGCTAAAACACTTAAGATAATAAAAGGAAAATGAAATGAATGTGATTAGAATATGAATATAATAAACATATGGTGTTAAAGTAAATGATGAGCACAATTACAAAGGAAATTATATAATGAGATATATTCTAATTTTCTAAGTAATTGCATGTAAGTACAACTAGCATAACTCCATTTTAACTCAATCTAAAAAATATTTTCATTGTGGTGGATTTGATCTCTATTGACATATGGTAGATCCAGAGTTAAGATGAAACTATACTAGTTTATAAAATATCCATCAATTAAAATTGAGAATAATAATAATAATAATAATAATTTTTACACCATGTTTTATTTATAGAATAAAAATCCTAAAATAAAATATTACACAATTAATGAAACTTTTTTTTTTGTAATCCAAAGTCTTTATATTACTGATGAGAAGATATTATACAAAAAAAAAATCATTGATGGCCTACCCGCGGGGAAACCAGACCAGCAACAAAACATAACATGTCATTATGGGTTTGCTTGATATGTTTAATGTCTTTAACTGATAAAACCAGACCAACAGCAAAACATAACACTGTCATTTTGAGTTTGTTTGATATGTCTATTGCTTATAATTAATAAACTAAAACAAACATAGCTTCTAGTTCCACTGTCTATTCTATTTTTCTTATTTAGTCTACTATACGGAGGTGGTAAACCCAGACCTCTCGGGTAATTTTACAAAAAACACAGATGGAACAGCATAAAAACTTAGTTAATGGTTATGCCTTCTACCACTAGAACTTGGGGCTAAGCATCGTCCAGATTAGACAAGTCCATGCCAGCCATCTTGTCTGCAATCAAGTTCAACTTGTGGTGGACCAACTTGACCTGGAGCTACACATCGTCGAGTTGTAGGAGAACTTCTTGGCGGGCTTCATGGTGATCCAACAAAACCCTACCCATCAAAGTTTTTAGATGCCAGTAAATATCTAATGTTTTCAAGTACTGTGAGGTCTGCCCTCAGAAGGTGCCAGTATCAGGAACCCACGAGCTGGTGACCTTCGTCACCTCATCATCAGAGATGAACCTCCTTAGAACGTGAACATCTACCTTGGTCAGGTCCATCTTTGTTTGAATTTCTAGAGGGGTGACCAAACGATAGGTGTAAGTCGATTTTTTGGGTTCGTGGGTGTCAGTATCAGGAACCCACGAGCTGGTGATCTCTGTCACCTCATCATCGGAGATGAACCTCCTCAGAACGCAAACATCTACCTTGGCCAAGTCCATCTCTATTTGAATTTCCGGAGGGGTGGCCGAACGGTAGGTGTTAGCCAAGTTTTCGACTGCGTCCACTAGGCAGAAACCCTACTGGGTTCTGGGTCTATGCAAGGTGCCACCACGGCCTCTATAGGAGGAGATTCCTCTAGCCATATAAGAGGAACTGGGAAACCAAAGCGCGAAAAGCATGAGCAAGGAGGTGGAGGAAACGCCCACCGCAAGGTGGAGCAGGGAAGCAGTGGAAGGAAGCAGGGGACAACTAAGACGAACATCCAGAGAGAAGTAGCAATGCAACCAGAGAGGGACGCAACTAACATAGCCACCCAACGCCAAGAGCCATGAGTGGAGGATGCGCCCATAAATGACGAGGATATGGGTTGTATCCATAATTAAACAGATTTTCCCTGCCACCTTCCCATACCACATGCGAAGGACAGGAGGATCGAACAGGTGAGGTGAGTGCAGGAGCATGAGATGAATGCCAGGACAAAGTCACTCGAGTGCCAGGAAAAGACAGGGGCAGGAGGGCTTAAGCCACATGGGGAGGTGAAGTGGGTGATGGAGGCAACTATCATCTGTCCATAGCACGACAGGTCGGGTGGAGGGGGGTTCGGGGGCCCACAGATGCTTTGAATGCGTCCCTGACACCCCATACAAAGGACAATTAGTAAAACTTTAAGTTCCCATACAAATTGTATTAATTTGTTATTATTCAAACTAAATAATAAAAAATTATATCAATATATAGATTATCTTAATCTCAAATCTATCAAATATAATAAAAACTAAAAAATAACTTTTATACCAATCATTAAACTATATATATATATATATATATAATTTACTTATTTTAAATTAATATCAAAACATAATTTTAAAATTTATACTAATTTAATTTATTTATTTTAAATTAAATATCAAAACATAATTTTTTCCTTAATGTACATATACATTGCTCATGTTACACATATTTTTTGGCAAAATGCATATGACTTAACATAAACTAACCATTCTTAAGCATGCTCGTGTAAATAATGCTTTAACACGTAGCAAAATTATGTCTACTTATGCTTTAGTTTTGAGAATTCTTGTGCATGTATCTTTAGATAGAAGGTATATGGAAGCATGGATGGAATATTGATTGGCAATTTGTAAATTATTGTGATTAGTCAACTTTTTTTTTTTTAAATTGTTAGAATAAGTATTGGGTTGTTAAAACCGTTAAATTTTATGAGCCATTTGGTTTTGAGATGTTCGACAACATAGGTATTCCAACAGAGGACGAACACCTTTAGTAACCACTCACATAACCAGATCAAAGATCAACACACCGATGTTTTCACATGGTAAAACCTCTATGGGGAAACATCCACGGTCCCAGCCAATGCGGCCACTTGGAGCAGTTTATTAATGCAAAGAAAAATATTACGGAGAGATTTTACAAGAGAGTTTCTCACAATCAATCATCAGCAAATGACCCTCCATGCTCTTTAAATAGAGATCATGGAACAATCAGGTGTTAAGCCACGGATCAATGGTCTTTAAGATCGAGGAGAGTATGAACCGTCATATCACTCTATGTCGGGAACATATCGTGACCGTCGGATTTCCTAACTACAAATGCATACTAATGCATACTAAAAAAACACACTTTTACCTAATGTCACAATAG
>JASDQU010100843.1:45321-58673 GCA_032191745.1 Picea mariana
TTAAGAACAACTTGGGATAGGATTGAAGGATTTACAATAGTGACACAATAGGAGAAGGAAGGAGGCATTAGAGCCTATCCCCCCTTAATGACAACTTCCTGAACTCCTAACATAGATCGAAGTTTGGAAAACTTCGCTTCTGTAAGAGACTTTGTGAAAATGTATGCAACTTGATCTTCTGTAGGGCAAAAGAGCACTTTAATAACTTGATCATGAATGAGATTTTTGATGAAGTGCATGTGTAGCTCTATGTGTTTGCTACGCTGATGTTGAACTGGGTCTTTGGCGAGCTTGATGGCACTCTAATTGTCACACCAAAGGCTGGTCGGATGCTGGTGTTGGAATCCAAACTCTAAAAGGATCTGTCAAAGCCACAGGGCTTCCTGACTTGCATTTACCGTTGCTCGGTACTCTGCTTCTGCTGAAGAAAGTGAAATAGCCTGTTGTTTCTTACATGCCCAAGTGATAGGTCATGAACCAAGGTTGAAAATATAACCTTCAGTAGACTTTCGATCATCAGGGTCGTTTGACCAATCTGAATCAGTGAAACCAACCAATAAAGGAGTCCCCCCTGAACTGTAATGTATCCCGAATTGAACTGTACCACGAACATAGAGAAGTATCCTTTTAGTTGCTTTCCAATGGCTTTCATGGGGTGTTTGCATATATCGGGCAATAAGACCAACAACAAAGGAAAGATCAGGACGGGTATGAGTCAAGTATAAGAGGCTACCAACTAACTGACGGCACGGGGTGGCATCAACTTCAGGAGAAGTATAGGTGGCAGAAAGCTTGACTCCAAACTGGAAGGGAGAAGGGGTTGGTTTACAATCATCCATGTGAAAGCGACGAAGAAGGTCACAAGCATACTTAGACTGGGAAAAAAAAATTCCTTCATTGGTTTGCAAAACTTGGAGGCCAAGGAAATAGTGCAAAAAGCCTAAGTCTGTCATTTCAAATTTCTTCTTAAGGTTGGTTTTCACATGGTTTAAAAGTTTGAGTCACTACCAATAAGGATAAGGTCATCAACATAAAGGACAAGGATTATGAGATGGCTTCCTAATTTCTTAGTATAGACATTAGGATCAGAATGGCATCTAGAGAATCCAGTGGCAATAAGAAAGCTATCCATTTTGGCATACCAAGATCGAGGAGCTTGCTTGAGACCATAAAGAGATTTCTTGAGGCATCAAACAAGGCTAGAGTCATTCTGGACATAGCCAGAACGTTGTTCCATGTAGATTTCTTCTTGCAAATCTCTGTGCAAGAAGGCGGCTTTAACATCCATCTGATGGACCTCCCATTTATGCAAGGCAGCAAAGGAAAGAATAAGGCGGATGGAATTCATTTTTGTTACAGGGGCAAAGGTTTCATTATAGTCAAATCCTTCAACTTGGGAAAATCCTTTGGCAACTAACCGAGCCTTGTGTCTATCAACACTTCCATCTGATGCATACTTAGTTTTGTAGACCCATTTGCATCTAATGATTTTTCTTCCTTTGGGAAGAGGTACAAGATCCCAAGTATCATTTTCCATTAAAGAACGATACTCTTCATTCATTGTTGTATCCCATTCTGGATGACCTGAAGCTTCTGCAAATGTCTCTGGATCATGAGTTTCTGAAACTTGAGCCAAAAAAGAATAGGCTTGTTGGAACTATGAATGTGTCTGACGCTGATCTGAAGGATCACCGACAAGATCACCAGTTGCTTCTCGTGTTGAACGGACCCATCTAGGAAGCAATGGAGTTGGTGCTGGTTCAGGTTCAAAGGACTCATCTGGAGGAGGGTGAGCAGGCGAATGTGGATTTTCATCCTCACTGTCATCATTTGAAGAAGAAACCAGATCATAAGAAGGCACAAACGCTGAAGATGGCTCATAGGCCAAAGAAGGCACAATCATTGAATATGGCTCGCAAACCAAAGAAGGCACAATTGTCGAATTAGGCTCGTAGGCCAAGAGATTTTCATCAAATTTAACATATCTTCTAATAATAATTTCATTACAATGTGATTGAAGAAGTCTGTAACCTTTGACATCTTCAAAATAACCAGCAAATATACACTTCTCACTTTTAGGCTACAATGCTTTCCTTTTCTCATCAGGAATGTGAGCCCATGCTATATTGCCAAATACACGGAAGTGACTTACATTTGGTTTAATTTTAGTCCAAGCTTCTTCCGGTGTTATATTTTTAAGAGCCTTTGTGGGAGTGTGATTTACTATGTAATTTGCACAGTTGATGGCTTCCGCCCAATACTTTAGACTTGATCCCTTAGATTGGATCATACAATTAGCCATTTATTTTAATGTGTGGTTTTTTCTCTCAGCAACACCATTTTGTTGTGGTGTATATGGAATAGTGTGTTGCATTTGGATTCCCTGTGTAGTGCAGTAGCTTGTAAAATTATTGTTCACATATGCACCTCCATTATCTGTTCTTAACCTTTGAATTTGATGTCCAAATTGCTTTTCTACAAGGGCCTTGTAGGCCAAAAAATTGTCAAAAACTTCACTCTTGAGTTTTAAGAAGTAAACCCAAGTACGTCTCGAAAAGTCATCAATGAAAGCTAAGAAATACTTGCACCTAGAAAAAGAAGGAGAAGAAAGTGGACCACACAAATCACTGTGAACAAGATGCAAAGGACCCGAGGCGTGCCAAGAAGCACGTTTGTCAAAATTGTCCTGATGATGTTTGTCGAGAACACAACCGACACAAACACCATATTTGCATGAAACAAGAGGAAGACGAATCACCATCTGTTGATTACATAGTTGTTGCAATGAGTGATAGTTTAGATGACCAAACCGCTCATGCCAAAGTTTGCTCAAGTCATCGCTATGAGCAACAAAAACTGATGACCCAAAGTTGTCAAAGTTGTACAACCTGGTAATATCATCAGCAATTCCAGTTGCAAGAACATGCTTAGGATCTTTTAGATCCTTGATTACAACTTAGTGAGGTGAAAACTCGACGGTTTTACCTTCACCTGAATGAGTGATTTGATAGACTGATAGAAGGTTACAAGAAAGACTTGGAACACATAATACATCATTGAAATGACCATTATCTACTTGAATTGTCCCATATCCTACAACACTAAGAGATCTATCATCACCAACAAATATTTTCTTGGTGTTACATTCATTTAGAGCGGAAAATATGGCTTTATTCTTAACCATATGATAAGATGCTCCTGAATCAATAAGCCACTCATCAGAAGAAGAAGTAGTAGTAGAATTTGAATTGAAGGAGAAACCAGAAGCAGAAAGTGCATGTCCGTGAGAAGAAGAAGTAGAATCAATACTGATGTTGTGCTTCTTCATCACTGCTTCTAAAGTTGCCATCTTCTTGAAACATTTGGACTCATCATGACCATCTTTATCACAAAAGTTGCAATGTCTGTTAGTATTCTTACTTTAATATTTTGCTCCTTTGTCGCCAGTAGGAGCTGAAGCTGTCTGAGCAGGTTTGGGACCCTTATGTTGTTTGTTGTTGTAGCGAGGATGTTACTTCTTGGGATACTTGGGTTTATCTTTCTGCTAGGAAACTAAGGCTTTGTTGGAGGGACCTGCAGTGTTGATCACTCCAAATTGTATAAGATTATCATCCTCTCGAATCAAAGAAGCACAAAAGGACTCAAGAGTGGGTTTTTCATAAGCTTATTCCCCTAGAGCCTCTCTCATGGCATAAAAGGTAGATACAAACACAGAATATGCACTACCTAGCTTAGAAAGAATAAGATAGATGCAACGCTCTTCCTCCATCTTTATCTTACATTCTTCACATAAAATTCTGAGTGTTTTAAACCTAGATAGATAGTCTCCAAGGCAAGAAAAATCATTTGGACTCAAGGTCAGTATTTGATTTTCTAACTGTTGTGCTCGAATAATATTGAGTTTACCAAACACAGATTCAATCGTGTCCCGAGCCTCTTTGGGGTCATCAATATCTTGAAGGTGGTACGTTAAATCAGGAGAGATGGGAATTCTGATTATTCCACGTGCTTCGTCATTCCTATTATCCCACTTGGATTTCTTATCAACATCAGTGGGTGTTTTTTCCTTTCCCAAGTTAATCCGGTACAAGCCTTTACTTTTTAATAAATATTCCATATGAGATTTCCATTGGAAGTAGTTGTTGTTGGTAAGCAAGACAGTACTTGTAGAAGCCATATTAAATATGCAGATAATGTGGATTTAAAAACTGAAACTAATGATCTGGATGGAAATATCTTGAAAAGTTATGCAGTTTTAAAAAAACGGCACTGAAAACGGACTTCTGATGTTAGAGTTATGCCCTTTTTAAAAAAGGCACAATTGGTAACCAAATGACCACGTGATTGTGTAAGCTGCTTTATGAAGTGACCCACTTTTATAAAGAGAAGTGGGGATCACTTTTACAATGAAGTTACTTTATAACAGAAAAGTTGCATGCAAAATAAATAACTCTAAAATAAAATATTAAAGCTACTTATAGTGATTCACTTTTATACTTGAAATGAAAATACACTTTACAATTTTAGCATGAAGTTTTTCAAAAAAAGTAACAAAAGAGAAACTTGAACTCAAGACCTCTTACTTAATAAGGCAACTTTTAACCAAATGATCTAGCAAAACATATTGTAATGTTCAGAAGGAGGATTGGGGTTATTGTTGTTGTTGTTGTTGTCGGCCTTGGAGAGCTTGCTAAAAAAAAACTATTTTCACTCAAGAAAAAAAAATTTGCTTCTCGATGACAACAAGGGTTAAATCTCAGTTAGCTTACCCGGAAGATGCACATTTTCCTATCTATTTCTGATTTGTCGAGATCGCATAGGGCGCAGGGCAAAGAGCATACGCAAATCTAAAAGAGTAGCAACCCGGAATTAAATAAAATAAAAAACAAAATAAAACCAAAATACTACTCTGCAAAAAAATTTAAAAATGCGTATTCAAGTTTTATACCTCCGGATCTGACTGTAATGGCCGTATCTTGGGCAAACGGAAACATTTTCGAGTGAAACGAAAAACTTTCCTGGCTTAAACGAGCGCTCTGGACGCAATGGAACAATCCTCTTAGCCCAGAAATGTACTAAAATGACAAAAAGTGGAGATGAGGCAACTTGGCTTCACGATCTCGATATACAACAGGAGCGGGTCTTCAAATAGGCTCTGATACCATGTTCGACAACACAGGTATTCCAACAGAGGACGAACACCTTCAGTAACCACTCACATAACCAGATCAAAGATCAACACACCGATGTTTTCGAGTGGTAAAACCCTACGGGGAAACATCCACGACCCCAACCAACGCGACCACTTGGAGCAGTTTATTAATGCAAAGAAAAAGATTACAGAGAGATTTTACAAGAGAGTTTCTCACAATCGATCATCGGCAAATGACCCTCCATGCTCTTTAAATAGAGATCATGGACCAATCGGGTGTTAAGCCACGGATCAATGGTCGTTAAGATTGAGGAGAGTATGAACCGTCGGATCACTCTATGTTGGGAACATATCGTGACTGTCGGATTTCCTAACTACAAATGCATACTAATGCATACTAAAGAAACACACTAGAAAACACACTTTTACCTAACGACACAATAGACCAAGTAGATCTTACTAACTCCTAAGTGTCTAAATATCCTAACATGAAATTCTTCCCTTACATAAAAGGAGAAAGAACAATGTTCATACTTTTGGTCCAATGCTACATTGTTTGATTTGAAATGTAAGAAATTTTAGCAATTATATATGGTGTATGAATGTTTTAAATTTAAATTTTATCATAGATATAAAAGTGATGGTTATTTATCATATATATAAAAGGGATGGTTAAAATAAAAAGACAAAAAAATGAATTTGAATAAAAAATTATGAAAAAAGAGAAAGATTGGTTTCTCTTAATATTTAAAATTGATTACCCTGGATGGGGTGACAAGCAGCACACAAGAGCCAGGTCGCACCAGGACAGACCAAGCCATAAATAGGGCAGGTCGGCTCCCATCCCCTGGTCATTAAGTATGGAAACTCGCCTTAACTGTCAGCCAAGAGCCATGGGATTGCTCCCTCGCGTGAATAGATAGGCGGCAAGGAAATTCAATGTTGGGGTGGTGATAATGGAAGTCGTCATGTCGCACCTCCTTGTTATCACCCAGCACTGCACCAACTCTCTCCATTTCGTCTTCGGCCTGCACCAGGTAAGCAATTTAGTGCTCTGGTGCAGCCATTGCAAACACCTCCTGCAATTTCGCCATTATAGTCACCTTTTCGATGCCATGGGAGAGAGGCAAGCCACGTCGTGGCCCTGCCTAGTACAGTCTGGCTACGAGACAGAAGCGACAACAAAGGCTAGAGCGGGCGCTCTCCATGGCCCACACTCAGAGAATTCAGACAGCTTACAGAGAAGGGATGGCCTAGTCACCTCCAATGGCTTATGTGGAGGAGGTCACTCTGGAGGAACCCATACAGCTCCCTCTAGAGTCTCTTCTCTTCACTGTGCCAAAGAATTGGCAACCTCCAAGCAGCTTCCTTGCGAAAGACACTAAGTTAGCTACAACAACTCACCAAGACACTAGCACCATGGAGGCAAATATGGAGGAGTTCCACATCTATTACGTCGAGGAGGAGTTCTCGGAGGAGCTCCTCCATATGGCCTCTCAGGATGCCACACTTTCAGCAGGCTACGATCCTTCCAGAGCCACAACGAGAGAAGAGGACCCCGAGACGGAGCGTGACGGTGGAGCACCAGGGACAGAGCAGAAGGTAGGAGTAGAGGATGGAATGCAGGCAGCGACAAGCGAGGCTGCGGAGGATCCGGGTGGCACGATGAAGGAGGATGGTGAGGTCCTTGCGCCACCTCCAATCTCGATTGCCCCAGAACAGTGGCGTGCCTTCCCCCCCCCGCCCTTCTTCCACCCGGAACAATTAGATTTGGTGTTTGACCTAAGAAACCAGATGAAGACCAGGTCCACCGTGGCACACTCATGCATCAACACATCGATATGTTGTACAAAGCATTCTTCAATGCGCCAATAGGGCAAAGATGTCTGACGTGTGCAAGACCTTATGCTCTGCCAACTCGAAATGGACCGCACAACGAAGACCCCGACAAGACCACCTCTGGCACCAACGGGTAATTGCATGGCTAGGAGTGCTTTTTGGTTTTGGTTAGATGTTCAGGTTATGGTTAGGGGTTCAGTCAGTTCAAACCCTTTATTGTTCAATCTAGTTTCAATTTCAGTTTTCATGGTTAATGTATAGACTACAGGCCGCCACCCATCCTGGTTTCCTCCGAGCAGGGCAAATGGTGGTCCGCCTCTTTTTGACATGGATATCCAAGGCTGCCAATTGTTCCAGTTTCCACTAATTTAGCGAAAGAGTTGGCAGCCTAAGAACAAATGTTTTTGCATGTGATATAATACAATAGGATATGCCCCTCTTTTTATTTAAAAATATATATATATTTAAAATTGATTAAAAAGTAAATAAAACTATAATGAACTTATATTATGAAAATTCCAAACTTCAAGGGTTAGTTTAATCAATTGAACCATCTTCTTAAGATATGTTGTAACGAGAGATCAAAACATAGGTTTAAATGTGATTATTGTGTGGTCTTTCTGTTCTAAGACTTTTGCGATCATTGTTTTGTTCAGAGAGTTCTTTCGGATCCATCGCATAGATTTTATTGTGTGGTCGTTGAACTACCCTACATTTGAATATTTTAGAGAAAAAATGGGGATTGCACGATATTTTTCTTGGAAAAAATATTATATGCTTCCTATATTGTATTGTAGAAAAGATTATCTATTACCCACTAAGTATATAATGATCAATTTCCACTTTTATTTGGGAGTAAATTATAAATGGTGTAACATAAATGTCATTATCAATCTCCAGGTAAGTACAAGGTTAATAATGAAGTTTAAGAAAAAATGACTTTCTTAATCATTTGAATATATCTCTAATATACTTCATAAATCTTTTCCGTTGTAAATAATTTATTAATAAAAAATATTTATAAATAATTAACTTGTTGCATTAATTACAACATTGGTTGCTTTAATCATTTAGAGTTGGGCTTAAATGCGATTCATTGAACTTACACGTGTGATTCTTCTCCTCGTTGCTTCCTTCACAATGACACACGCATCGATCGAAAAGGGACAAAATTGGAATCTTAGAGATATTGACAGTCCAGCCAATCAAATGCTGCCACTTGAAGGATTTGATATTCCTGGGTGGGCAGAGTAAGATGTCAAAGATGCTTTTGGAGCACTTTGTACTCTTGTGGATGGAGATCTGCACATTGGATGGACATAAATAAAACCTGGGTATATGATGTTACTCCTTACGCGTGAATCTATAGACTAGAAAGTTTCAAGTGGGCCCACCATCTAAAAGACTAGGTAGATCCCTAAAGTAGATCCCTAAAGTAGATCAATCATACATATAATTATTATTATGAGAATTTTATTATATTTTGTCCATATATTGTTTAAAAGTGATGCGGTTTAATGGTTCATCAATCATGTAGATAATTATTATTGTAAGAATTTTATTATATATTGTGTCCGTATATTGTTTAAAAGTGAGTGGTTTAATGGTAGAGATGGAATGTTAGGTATGAAATTTTTTATATTGTAATTTTAGTGGTTTACAATTTTACGGTATTTGATGATATTGAAAGTTTATATAATTTATGTAATAAAGTAAAATTAAAATTTAAAGTGAGAAGAAATATTTTTTTTTAATTATTGATTTATATTAAGTTATGTTATTATTAAGTTAAACGTTATTTGTTTTAATAGATATTAATAATTGAACTCTTTCAATTTAATAATATTTTATATTTATTAATTTTTTAAACATAAAAGTGACATATTATTAATTTATACACATGTAAATTGAAAAATAGTAAAAATATTGAAGCTTTAAACAAAAATTAATGGTAAAATGAACATCAAAATTCAACACTACAATCTCAAAAATTTTGGAAATATAGCATTTTGATAATTAAAAAAAAAATCAAAATATATCATCTTGATAATTAAAAAAAATAACAAACTCGGATGGGGTGACATTTTGCGAAAGGAGGGAGACAGGTGGCAGGCATAGCTGGCGGGGAGAGTTAATACCCCAAGCTGCCACCCCCTACGTTATTAATTCCCCATGGGATTCACCATAAGGGAGATTAATTCAGTGTGCATAGAAAAGCTCACGGATAAGCGTTCCAGCCAGACCACTGGTATTAAAAGACTGAACCAGTCTCGTCAGCCTTCAATGACATCAATGGCTCCCAGCGGCGTTATAATCGACCCTCATGGCCAAGGCGTGCACTTTCACTTGTCTTTTGCAAGCTTTCTCCTCTAGCAGTGCTGCTCGGCCCTCCTGGCCTCTTTGCTTGCCTCTTGCGCGTCCTCTGAATCTCTCCCGACCACAATTGCCCCCCCTCCCTGGTTCTCATCATGCCATGGGACTGAGGCAAGCCTAGGCATTCCTCCAGGAACAAGAATGCCTACACCCGAGACAACCGGCTCACAGCCTCTCAACGAGCCTTGATTTCCCATTTTAGCCACCCCCACAGACCTTCAAGCAGCACTCAGTCCACTTTGTGCATACCTAAAGAGGAGAACCCGCCTCCCTCACCCCAGACTCAAGTTCATTCTCCCGTTCACATCCTTAAGTTGGAGACCCCGTCCCTCACTGAGCACTCTCCTCCGCCCCAGACTCAAGCTCAGACCCCCCTTCGCATTCCCAAATTGGAGACCCCGTCCCTCACTAAGCACTCTCCTCCGTCACCCCAGCCCTCACAGGATATCCTCAACACAGTCAAAGAGGAGGCTCCACCCTCAATTCAACATCCTGGCCCAAAGTTGAGCGACGTTGAGCCACCTTCAGCTCCTCAACCAAGCCCGAGCCTGGTGAAAATGGAAGGGTCTCCCCCCAGGGCAAGCATCCCAAGGCCTTCCACCTCCCAAGACTTTCAGCCTCGCTCGTGGGAAGGAGGCTGCATAGTGGAGGAGGAAATCCCCCCAAGCTGGCAACTGACAGGCGATGAGGAGAACCCAATTACCTATCATCTGGTAGCAGATCATTTGGAGCTTCTCTTTGACATCCGACAGCAGCAGGACGAGCAGGTGCATGGCCAACGGACAATCCACGAACGATTGGATCTCTTGTTCGAGGCCCTCTCAGATGCCCCACCGCAAGCGCAATGCCCCACCTGCAAGCAGAAGTTCATTCCGGTCTACACCGCTCAGGGACATCCAGGTTCCCCAAAGGCTTGACGCGGCCCACCCCTGACTCTGGTTCTTGTCAATTTCAATTTTTAGAATGAATAGTGATTATCTGTTAACTCTTTTTTTTTTTTTACAGTCGTATAACCATCTTAGTAATGGCGGCTCTAAATGCAGTCTGCCTTAGGCTAGCTAGTGGGATCAAAGTCTCTGTTGAAACTCTCAGCTTTTGCTCAATTTTTGTAAATTTTGTAAAACAGAACATCTGCCATTTCAGGTGTATCACCGCTTAGAGCCACCTGTTCTGATTTCTCTTTTGTGGCGGAACAGATCGCTGCCAAACGATGCACAAGTGTACACTCATGATGATATAATACAAGGATCTATTTTTTATTAAAAAAAAAAAAAAAAAATTAAATAACAAAAATTTGTTAAGTGCAATTTGTTATTATTATTAAAGGGAAGAATTTGTTATTATTATTAAAAAGTAAAAGTAATTTGCCAATCGTTCGTCAAAAATAACAAGCAACTTTTTATTTGCCAAGAGAGTCAATTTTTACTCACGGTTGCAAAAGTGACAGTGATTTTCACTAATAGGTAAAGTAACTTTTTTATTTTGCGAAGATAGTCCATTTTAACTCATGGTGCAAAAGTGAGTCATTTTTTACTCATAGGTATAAAAGTAATAGTAAAAATGTATATTTAGAAAAGAAATAAAGGTAAATAAGTTTTAAAAAAAATTGTGAATATATAAAATTATAAAGGTTTTTTAGTGTAATTTTAAATGATGTTTTTTGTTAAGAGTTTTTTTTAACATCAAAGGTTACACTAAATTGGTGTATGAGAGACTTCATTGTTTGTGAGACAAGGGACCCCTATGATTTGACTACTAAAGTCTATGGAGGTATACATATCCTACCTCCCTCTGGATTTGAACTTGTGACCTCTTACAAGGAAACACATATTCTTAACCATTATTACATTGATCATGTTTTAATTTTACAGAAGTATAGACCCATCTTAACTCCAGTTCTACCGAGTGTCGAGAGGGATCAAATCTCTCGAGGTGCAAAAGGTTAGAGCCAACATATATAATTTTCATTCACTTACAAAAAATTACTATTATTTAATAGTGACACGTGTTAGCTACATGTTGAATTTAGGCACAGAATCACACATCGACCTAATACTAGGCTATAAAATGCACCTCTCAACGCAATATTGATATAGTTGTAGGTCAAGGTAGATATGAGGATGTTGCTAAACCAGTAGCCCTGAGTAGCGAAGACTTTTTCCTACTTTGGAAAAAAAATTATAATATTTTCAGGAAAATGTATGTACAAAAGTGATTGTAAAATATGTATATTTGGAATAGAAATAAAGATAAAAATGTTTAAGAAAAACTTGTGCATATATCAAATTTATAATATATTAAGAGGAAAATGTATTTATAAAGTAGAACAATGTGTTTTCACCTTGGAGGTCACATGTTTGAACTCACAAGAGTATGTTCACCTCTGTAAACTAAACTAAACAGTCAAGTCATTGTGCAAAGGGGGTCTTTTGTCCCAGAAACAAGGAGGTCTCATACATTAATTTGGCATTTGACTACTTTGTGACCTTAAATTAGATTATTGAAAAATGTATCATTCATGTGGGTCTAACAGTTAAGATCATGTGCATCCCCGAGGTGTAGGACAGTCGGTGGCGAAGTGTGTTGTTAAGGTGCTCCGTGATGTTAAAGTCATCGGTTCGAAACCTGCGAGGACAAAAAATCCATCCATGTTAAGGGTTGGTGTGGCTCAGGCCGGGTGCGATCCTCGGTTGATTTTGACGGCTTAGATGCCCCTGAGTCGCGGTTTCTTAGCCACAGGTTAGTCCCACATGTCACGAACAAGCTAACAAACAAAAAAAAAAACAATTAAGATCATGTGTTTCATGGATTTAAATTTGAAGAGAGGTAGAGTATGAACACCTTTGCAGACTAAGAAGTCAAATCGTTGCGTGGAGAAGATCCCATGTTCCACAAACAAGGAGGTCTCATATGTCAATTTGGCATTTGACTAAATTGTGACAAATTGTGTTGTTTGAGAGTTTCATTAGCATTCCTCATCCATTTTCAGTATGTGATCAACTTACCTACAAACTTTGTTTTTTATGCAAGAGCATCCATGAATAGTTTAAGCATAGGCATGGAAAGCATGTGATAGGAAGAAATGAGAAGGCAAGTGAGTAGAGTGTGACAAGGTCAAGGAGAAACGACACCAAGCATGATAGGGTATGTACGTGCAAAGACATAATGATGATGTACACAATTGTGGCATGGAGGAAGGAAGCGTGCAAGAGTGGAGGATAGAGAGTGTAAAGGATGACATTGGCAAAGAGTGCGGAAACAATAAGCACGAAAATACACAGACTATAGTCAAAGAGAAGTGCATGAGGAATAACATGATAATAGGAGGACAACATAATAGAGAGGGACAATCCATTGAAGGAAGACAAAAGGTTGTGACAGAGGATGAAGTTGAAGAGTCAGAGATGAAAATGAAGAGTAAGACATGAAATTGAGGAGTCAACGATGAGACTAAAAAGTATAACAAACATTAAATTTGAGCATGTAATAGTTAGAGATTTATCCAAATATGTTAACCAATAATTATATTATAATTAAATATTATACTTGAGTAAATAGCTAGTGAAAATCTAAGTAAAGAGAAGAGAGTAAAGAGCTTCTAAATATATTTTCTAATTTATGTATTGCAAACATTAATATATGAGTAGACCATTACCTCATGAGATTGTACATTTGGCTTTGTATTTGAATACATATTATGTGCTTTCATTTGGATTTGGACTCACACCTGATCATCCATCCTTCAAGCTTCCAACAAATAGTGTAGTTGAACGTCATAAATCCACATAACTACCTTGTAGTGTTAGCGTTATTTCTATATGACCACGGAATTTTAAATCATTATGTAATAAATATAAAAGTAAAAACACCAAATTATCCCTAATTACATTAATAACATTTGTCTTAAAAAAAAACTAAAGTTAAAGATCGTTTCATCTTCACATACATATTTTACTATAAAATTCATAATTCATAACAATACTGTGCA
>JASDQU010100843.1:59549-69888 GCA_032191745.1 Picea mariana
GTGTTTTTTCTCCTTTGGTATGGAAAATTTGATGAGGCAGATCACACCTTGTTGAATTACAGATGATTGTACGATGCCTCATAGATATGGCAAGGATCGTTGGTTGGAGTTGGCAGAGTATTGGCTCGAACATGCCTAAGGAATGGAATCTCTTTGAGGTGGTTCATTATACTTGGAGCTCTTTGGATAGTTTGTTCAAACGTTTGAGGAGTGTAGGCATGTTGGCTAGATTCATCGCGAATTTTGAGTTTTGTTGAGGTGACTTAATGGAAGGAAGTGAGTTGATGACTTGCCTTTGTTTGAAGGATTCTGTGGACAGTCGGATTTCAACATGAAGGGATCACATATAATTGGGCGTTTATATTACATTAGGAACATAGAGAGGCATATGCAACAACATTCCTATATGATGGAGTAGTGAGGCAAAGGTAGACTGGACGCACAGTTCTTGGGGAAGATCAACCAACTATTCCATGAAGTGGATAGTGGAGTCAAGTTTCCGTGAAAGACATCATTTCGGGGTGACTTCATAGTGAAACAAGGTAAGGGGAAAACTTTCCTTGGTTTGATATCATTGCATGGACAAACCAAATTGTGAAAGGAGGTGACCAATTTGTGCATAAGGGTGTGCATTCTTAAGGAGTGGGACGGTTGAACTAGCCATTCAACTAGTTCATGACTTGGGAAAGAACAACAACATGGCAAGGGGGTCAAGAGTACAAACATACTAGTAAGTATTTGGTATTTTTGAAAACTACCAATGTATATTTATCTAAGGTTATAATACCTAAAAATCAAATTTGTTCTTGCAATACAAACTCTAAAAATTCTTAAAATTAAGAGAATGAAATTACAAAGATAAAACCATCTATCAAAATGAAAATAAACCATGGAATATGTTTCTAGGGTAGTCTCTAATTAAAAGTTTTTTTTCCTTTAATCCAATTTACTATTTTGTACATAATTTTGTAATTTATCCCTTTAATGGAAAACCAACATTTCATTCGATTTTTAAGGAATTCGTTGTTGTGATTTTGTTAACCCATATCAATATGCTTTCAGGGTTATGTGGAGGCAGTGCAATGCTTCCCTCCCTCATGGAAGCATTATCTATTGAAAGAACATAGTGTTATTATCTCTACTGTGGAAAGTATATTGTATGATATTGCATTCTGATTGAATATCATTACTTTTTTTTAATCACATAATTTGATGTTCACCATATTTTTAGCCCTGTTTGCAAATATAGGCAAAGGATGGATTAATTAAGTTAGTATGGTTAATAAAATTCATATTTTCTTTCTTAGTTTTTGAATTTCAACCTTTGTTAATATGCTAATCAATTTTATTCATCAATTTGTTTTAAAAATGTTTTGAAAACTACTATCTACACTTAGGACAATGTCAATAGTTACTTACACTTAGATCTGTCCAATTCTACTTTAACTTTTAAAAACATGGAATAACCACTATTGCTTCTCTTTTTCTTTTAAAATATGCATAAATAATATTTTATTACAAATTTCAAATGTTTTATAATCATTTTAACATTTTACTTTGACCTATATATAATTATTACATTAAAACATTTTTAAGAAGGTGTATTGCCAACTAGACTTCTTTAATATTAAAACAATTTTTTTTTAATATTACAATATTTTAATCTTTATGCTATACATGCTTTTTTTTGTTTGCTAGCATCTATGTGACCTGCGGGACTAGCCAGTGGTTGAGAAACCGCGACCCAAGGGCATCTAAGCTGTCAAAATCACCCGAGGTGCGACCACACCAACCCTTAGCTCACTGGATTTTTTGGTGTCTCCTCCTAGTGGGTTCGAACCTGGGTCTCCATATAGAATGAGTCCCATCGGAGGAACCTAGTTCACCATGTAGAATGAGGCCCATTGAAACCAATCACGCTAACGGGGTTTGACCTTTATGCTACACATGTTAGGATAGTTGTTAAAGTGATTTGGATTTATGATATATAATAGATATTTTTCATTACTAGTGTTTAAGAGAACAATATTGTTTTCGATAGATAGAAGCATTGTCTTCATCATCAACTTGTCTATTAGAAATGTTTTAATATATTATTTGTATGTAATCCAAAGAAAAAATTTATAGCAATTATGAAATGTTGGAGAAATTTCTATTTTTGGCACACTAGTTCAGTGGGAGTTAACTGACTAGTTCTATTTTAGACTTTCTAATATTATACCATCACTATTATGCATGAATTCCTAATTATAGGATGCCATTTCCTATATGAGTGAAGATCACTCACTGATAAGATCATAATATGCATTGATTATCATTCTTCATTGTGTATCTCTCTTCCTTTTCTTGACAAGCTTTGTTTGTGTATGCTTTAGCTAGATCTCTTGTACAGGTTTCCATGAAACACTGACATGGTATCAGAGAAGAGCTGCTTGGAGCAACCTAGAAAATCTAGAGAAGAGCGAAAGAGTCATTGAGTAAACCTAGTTTCCACAATCATCGTGGCCTATCCCTATTGAAAGGTTCGACGATTGGAATCGTCGCGGCCTATCCCTGTCGAAGGGTGCGACGGTCGCTCTGTGTTATTCATTTGGGGTGTGATGATTTTTTTTTTCACAATCGTTTAACTTTGTCCTTCACTAGGGTGCGATGATTTAGCATCATCGCACTTTATCCTTCTCTAGGGTGTGATGATTCGGCAACCCTCCAAAACAAATTGGTTTTCTGCAATAAAATTGCGATATCTCGAAATTCGTGATCTCGCTCAGGCTGAAATTTTTAACAGAGATGTATAACATAGGGATTCTCATGCTCACCAAAAATATCCAAAACCCACATCATATTTTAGGATATATATCTATTTTATCATATCTATAGTTGTCATAGCACCGTTAATCATATCTCGAAATCCACGATCTGGGTTTTCAGGATCTTTTCAGAATCAATAGCAGGATGGAGACGATGCAACTTCTTCAATCAATTATAGTGATAATACTCACATTGTACAACTATTTTGAATGGAATCCGAAGGCCGCATTCCAACTCAAAAGAAAAGGACTGTATAATTTGACGATGGCGAAAGAAACAGAACCTACATCAACGATTAAGAAGATGATATGGGCGAACCTTAAGGATGAGGCCACATGACTAATTTTTGAGTTAATATCCACTGATATATGGTTTCATGTTGCTTCATGAAAGACTCCAAATGAGATCTGGACCACCTTGGAAGGACTCTTTTGAAAGTAGGATGAGATGTGAGGTCATATGCTTGAGGTAGAGTTGAATATCTTAGACCTTAAAAGTTTTGATAATATACAAGATTTTTTTACGAAATTTAAATCTTTTCTATTGAGCTTGGGTGAATGTGTTATTGATAAGTTTACACAAGAGAAACAATTTATTCTAACAATATTGGCCAAGCTAGGACCAAAATACACTGTATATGTCTGCAATTTCCATTATGGCAGATGTCTTTTTGAAACAAATTGGAAAAAGCCTACGTTGGCTCAGTTCATTGAGTCTCTTACACAAGAGCAGACAAAACTCATACAGATCGCCCTCATGAAAGATCCCAAAGCACATGCACTCACCATTCATGATGAAAAATGGTCATCCAAATAGAATAGGAAGGAGGGATATTCCAAACCCTTTAATGATTCTTCAAGTTCCAAAGACTCTTCAGATTCCAAGAAGAAGAAGAAGGGAAAGCAGTGCACTTACTGCAATAAAACGAATCATGAAGAATCCACATGCATGAAGAAACAAATCGATCTTATGTCACAAACAATTCAACAGAACAACCTTGGAAACTTCATTCCAGAGGGATTCAAAAAGCAGAAGGAAGAAGATCATGCTCCTAAGAAAGGTAATCATCATGCTTTGGTTTCAATTAATTCCTCATCTGATTCATGGATTATAGATTCTGGTGCATCCCATCATATGGCAGCAAAAGAGGAAGTTTTCTCTTCTTTGAGTCCATGCTCAAGACCCCCTATTCTCATGGGGGATGATACTCCAGTAGAAATAGGAGGAGAAGGGAGAGTGGAACTCCACAATGGTAGTTTTAAGAATGTTCTACATGTTCCAAAGCTTTCTATGAATCTTCTCTCAGTTTATCAGATCACTCAGAAAGGTAAAAATATTGAATTTACATTAGATTCAGTTTCAGTAATTGACATGCATGACAATTCCATTATTGAAATTGGTGATGTGGATCACAAGTCAAGGTTGTATAAATTCACTCATTTTTCTAACAATGACTCATCTTTTCTACTTACACATAAGGAGAGTACTTTGCATGCACCTCCAGTGCAACATGCATATACTCTTGTGCTTCCATCAGTTTCATACATCAGAGATGATTCCATACACTCAGATTATGTACATGGAAATAAGCAAGTAGTACAGCTAGATAAGAAGCTAGCGTTGAAGCTTCAGCAGATGCCCAAGAAGGGACAGTTCACACTTCAGGAAGTAGGAAAACTTGCAGGGAATCCATTGGATTCGAGGAGGACTCGATCTCAGCATGAGGATTCTTCTCATGTATTTTCATCTTGAGAACCTGTGATGCCCATGCATTGCTATATGGTTCAATCTACTGATCCACATAACTACAATACGGTTGTGGTAAATCCATTATGGAAAGAAGCGATGCAGAAGGAGTATGACTCACTCCTACAGAACCAGACTTGGAATCTGGTTCCACTTCCACCAGAAAGGAATATTTTTAGGTGCATATGGGTCCACATAATTAAGAGGTACAAGGCCTGATAGATTTCCATAAAGATGTATACATCTTCACGAAGAATTTTAGTGAGAAGAAGTTTCAGACTTTGCGGGATCGTCTTGTAGTGAAGAACATACTTGCCTAGCAGNNNNGGGGGGGTTTGTTTCCATGTGGTTTTCCCTCTTTCCTCGTTTTTATTCAATGTTCATTAGTTGCATTGTACATGAGTACCTAAAATAGCCTAGTAGCCGAGACTCATTTTTACTCCATAGTGATGTTCAGGGGGGGTGTTAGAGAAATTTATATTTTCAGCACACTAGTTCAGTGGGAGTAACACTAGTTCAGTGGGAGTTAACTTACTAGTTCTATTTTAAACTTTCTAATATTAGACTATCACTATTATGCATGCAATCCTAATTATAGGATGCCATTGCCTATATGAGTGAAGATCACTCACTGATAAGATCATAATATGCATTGATTCTCATTCTTCATTGTGTATCTCTCTTCCTTTTCTTGATAAACTTTGTTTGTGTATGCTTTAGCTAGATCTCCTGTGCAAGTTTCCATGAAACACTTATATGAAACACTTGTAATAATATATTATTTGTATAAACCTAAAAGAAAAATAGAATAAAAGTGATGTAACTACTTTATGTCTTTAATAGTTAAATTAAAAACTACATATTCAAGAAAAAAGTAATATTATTATAACATTAAAAAAAATCAATTATAATAATTGAAACACTAAAGTATTTAATAAACAATGTTTATAAAATTGAAATATAATATTGAAAACTATGAAATATTAAAAAATAATAATAATTAAAACAATGTGTTCAACAGAAGATTAATGTTACTCTAAGATTTAAAATAGTAGTTGTTATGAAATTACAGTCTTGTATTGTAACAAAATATTATTATTATTATGATAAAAATATATTTTGAAACAATAAAATTAAAATATTGTATTCCAAATAAAAATAAAAGAGGATTGCGATTTTTGTAAAGGAAATAAAAGTAGGATAAAAATATCCTAACAAAAATTGTGGTTGATATAACAATCAATAATAATGAAAGAGAGAGAATTGATTTATATACCTAACATACAAATTGTTAGATACAAAAATTAAAAAGATAGATACAATATTTAGATATAAATAAAAATAGTATAAATATGATAATTATAGGGAAATATTTTACAACACAAATATTAATATCAAGATAGCTAATTTTGAAATTAACATGAATTTGCACTAGTATATAAAGAGAAAATGTGTAACAAAACACATTTTAATAAAAATGTATTTACAATTTCTCTTTAATATTAAAATGGATAATACACCCTACTTTTTTAAATATAATATAATATTTACAAATATAAGGGTGAGTGCATAAAGTTGGTGGTTGAAAAAGTGGCAAGGGGTCAGTAGGAACGCATATTCGCAGAATGTGTGTGCGTTCACCCGTTCCTCATCCTATAGGTTTGGCAAGTCCCGAACCTCCAAAAATATTTCCTCGTAGGTTTTTCGGCTTGAACGCACACACATTCTTAGGAATATGTGTGTTTTCTTAAGAACGTGTGCACATTCCTAATAGGAACATGCACACATTCCTAATGTGCTCATTTTTTAAGGACCGTAGGCACATTTTTTTCTCATTTTCACAACATGCATCATGAATTTCTTTCATTACGCAAACAAAAAGGAAAAGTGAATAAGGAGAAAATCTTAGGATCTTACCACCATGTCCATCACAAGAAAGGTATGGTTTACTTTTTGTCATTTTCTTTCTTCGTTTTGCAAAAATTAAAAAAAAAAAAGTCATAGGTTATGGATGTAAATCTCAATGGCATTGAAAAATTATTAGCAAGGTTCACTACACATAATTAATACTTGAATGTAAATCTCTCAACAATTCACCAATCTTTTATGGTATTTTTTCAAGTTCATTGTAAAGATAACACATAATTTTTGTTTTTTTTACACAAAATTATGTTAATAATTTTGTTGGGATAAAATAACACTGTTGTTTGTAATACCTTAGTCATAAGTCCACTTATTAAATTGTCTTATTAAACTGCAATGTCTATTACAAAATGGAACTCGGTGACAATGTAAACCACCCACCAACAAACCAAGGAGAGAAAAACCCCAACCCACCACAACCACCAAATATAAACACCGAAATCGATGAGGGGTTGGATACATTAAGAACATTTCTAGATCAGTTAACGGGCACCAGAGTGTTATAAAAAAAGGATCGCAGAACAATAAAATAAAACAAATGCATAAATAAAACACAGAAGATACACAATACAATAGAGACACAGATATATGTGGTTCACCCAATGTGGGTTACGTCCACCTGAGAAATTTTCAAGTCCTTTGTTTATTATTATCCAACAAATGAAGGGATACAACCTATAACACACCCACTGTAACTTCCTCTTCTTTCTCTCAAAGTCTTTTCTCTAAAAATACAATATTCACAATGACAGATACTTGCAATACATTTCTCTCATAAAATAGGGTTGCCTTCTAGGGAAAAAAACCTTAACATAAATTCTATTGTCAGATCTGTGACCTTATAATGAATTGTCCATATTTACAATGAAATTACAATATACATTTATAGGGAAATTTTTCCTTCAGGGGCCTGGTTTCCCCCAAACCCCCCAGTTGGGGGGATAGACCCCCCGGACCCCGCAGAGTGGGTGACCCCCCTCTGCACTCCCCTGCATGGAGGAGTGTACATTATTCATAGGTGTAAAGTATTCATGGGGTATAAACATGACTAAAATCAAATACCTCTGAATCAGGAAGATAATCAGGCTCCACAACCAACAATTTCCCACTTGGAGATTGATCTTAGCAACTCTATCATTGTTTTATCTGTTGGATTATCATCCTTCTTGGACTTGGAAAATTTCACATCTTCACCTTCATGCTTGAAGACTAACTGAAACTAAGCAGAGACTCACTTTCTCCCTGGTTACTCCCTTTGTTAACATGATGCAAGATTCTGGCTAGTGTTTATCTTTTCCAACTTCAAATTTCCATCTTCCAAGATGGATCGTATGAAATGGTACTTGACCTGTATATGCTTAGTCTTCGAGTGGAAGGATGATTTATTTGTAAGATGAATGGCACTCTCATTGTCACAGTACAACCTAATATTCTCCTACTTCTTTCCCAATTCCTCCATAAACCTCTATAACCAAATCATATATTTACTAGCCTCTGTAGCAGCAACATACTTTGCCTCTATTTTTGAAATTGCAACAACCTTTTACAGTTTTGAAATCCAACTTTATGTTGTTCCACCTATATTAAAAACATACCTTGTGGTGCTCCTCCTTCTATCTTTATCACCTGCCATATCTGAATCAACATATCCTTGTAGAACAGTGTCTGAACCTCCAAAACAAAATGGTTGAGTAGCATTACCTCTCAAATACCTGACAATCCACTTTACTGCCTCCCAATGTTCTTTACCTGGAGTGTTCATATACCTTCTCACAACTTCCACTACATGTGAAATATCTGATCTTGTGCAAACCATCACATACATCAAGCTGCCAATTACTGATGAACAAGGAACACTGGACATGTATTATATCTCCTCATGTGTCTTGGGATACATTTCCTTAGTTAATTTGAAATGGTTGTCCAAAGGGGTACTAACTGGTTTTTCATTCTACATTCTAAACCTCTCCAACACCTTCTCTATGTACTCACCCTGAGACAATGTCAATTTGCAATTTTTCTTGTCTCTTGTTATTCTCATACCAAGAATTTTTTTTGCAACACCCAAATCCTTCATTGAAAATGAATTCGCTAATTTCTTCTTGAGCACATTTATATCCTGCATATTAGACCCTGCAACAAGCATGTCATCTACATACAATAGCAAGATAATATAGCTTCTAGTTTCTAGCCTTTTAAAATAAACACAGTGATCAGAATGACATCTACTATAACCTTGTTATGTCATAAACCTATCAAAATTAAAATACCATTGTCTTGGAGCTTGATTTAGGCCATACAATATCTTCTTCAACATGCATACGAAATTTTCCTTCCCTTTGACCTCATACCCCTGTGGTTGTTGCATATAAATCTCTTCCTCCAAATCCCCATGGAGAAAAGTTGTTTTTACATCTAACTATTCAAGATGAAAATCTTCTACTACCACAAGACTTAAAATAGTCCTAATTGAAGTCATTTTAACAACAAGTCTAGCCTTGTACCGTTTTTCTCCTCCAACTTCTTCCTTCAACCTGCAAACCCATTTATTTTGTAATGCTCTTTTTCCTGCAGGAAACTGAACCAAATCCAAATTCTGGTTATTTACCATGGAATCCATTTCCTCTTTCATTCCTTGCTCCCACTTGTTTTTAGTGTCTACCTGCATTGCCTCTTCATAACATTCTGGTTCACCAGAATCAATCAACAATAAATAATACAATGAAGGAGAGTATCATTCAGGGGTCCTACTTAACCTAGTATATCTTCTAACAACACTTGAAGGAGTTTGATGTGCCTTCTTCTCTTTTTGTTGTACATTTTGATTTTATGGTACATTTGAAGTTTCTTTTTCAGTAATCTCATCAAGCACTGTGTATTCTAGTTTTTCTTTTTCTTGCATATTTCCCTACAACTGATGTTTGTACATGACCTTCTCATTGAATATGACATATCTACTCCTAATGATTTTGTGATTTTCATAATCCCATAAGAGATAACCAAAATCATTAACATCATATCCAATAAAGGTACACTTCTTATATTTTTCCTCAAGATTTGTTCTATTTTATTTATCAATATGGACAAATGCTTCACAACCGAAAGTCTTCAAAAAAGAATAGTTTACCTTTTTACTTGTCCATGCCTCCTCTGGAATTCCACCATCCAAAGAGCTTGAAGGTCTTCTGTTTATTAAGTAAACAAAAGTATCTACAACATCTACCCAGAACTGTAAGGAAAAACCAACATGCAATCTCATACTCCTTGCACGCTCCATGATTGTCATGTTCATCCTTTCTAACACACCATTTTCTTGTGGTGTTCCTGGAAATATCTTCTATCTATGAATACCATAGTATGAAAAGTAATAATCAAACTCCTTGTTGCAATATTCACCTCCATTTTCTGATCTCAGACACTTCAACCTTTTTCCTGTCTCATTCTTAACCAAAGATTTATATTTCTTAAAAGTATCAAAAACATCATATTTTTGTCGAATGTAATAAACCCAAGTTTTTCTAGTTGTGTCATCAATAAAAGTAACATAATAACAAGAGTTACCAATAGATGATACCTGAGTTGGTCCCCATACATATGTAAGCACAAGCTCTAACCTTTCATGCTTCTTTTCTTTTCCAACTCTGATAAATCTGACTCACTTATGTTTTCCATAAACACAATGCTCACAAAAATCCAAATCAATTTGTTTAATATATGGCAACAAATTTATTTTGTGAAGTATCTGCATCCCCTTCTCACTCATTTTTCTAAGCCTGTGATACCACATTTTTGTATCCACTCCTATAGAAGCTAAAGATATAGAAGAGTCAGTATTACCAATACATAAATACAATGTACCTAC
>JASDQU010100843.1:71082-87542 GCA_032191745.1 Picea mariana
ATGTCATGTTAATTTGTTTATGAGATAATAACCAAAGAAATAAAAGATGAGAACTGATTATAGGAATGGATGCCAGGAAAGATAGTCATGTATGAGATCATGACATGGTTGGATATGGCAAAGTATAGATATGGAAGGGTTATATACCACACAAATACCAAAAGCTTCCCACCTTTAAATAATGCTTGGACTACAACCTTTTTGCTAACACTAATGTACACCAAATAATTATATTCATGGTGTAGTGTTCCGTTCGAAAAGGAAGGCATCCAAATAATTGAGAAGGAAATGGGAAGTGTGTGGAGAATGTGTCAAGACATTGGCCAGATTTCCAATTTATGGATGGTGAGATACATGACTTAGATAAAGAGCATTATGAAATTCAATGCAAAGGTTCATTGAATAAATATGCATTGATAATTACACTCATGCATAGTCAGTGGTAGAATTGCATTCTTACATGATAAAATTGTATACTTAAATGCATTTGTTGAATGTGTTTTATGAGTGCATGAATATATATTATTTCATGGAAATAATTGTACTAACAGATGAAATGTTGCTAACCCATGGAGATGATAACATTTCAGGAATTGTTAGACATTGCAACAGGAAAATTGCAAGTGAGGTAGTCACAGGAATAGTGACTACATAAAATTTTCTATTCAGAAAATTGAAATAATGAACTTACTGTTATTAATTGTGAACATGCATATGCATAGAATGATGAATCATTCTATTTATTAAATTGTTTGGTAATTGTGATTGGATTGCTAGGTGTAGGGAATTCTTATATCATTGCATAAGGTTTTTGTACATATTTCAATTAAAATATGATGTACATGAAATACTGACAATTTGTTGGTTGTATGCAAGATGAAGCATTGTAGGAAAAATGGTATGCGGTTTGGTGCTTGTGGAAAACCACAAGGAAATTTGCATTCCTAATATGGAAACAACCAAGAAAAATTATGAAATAGAATTTCATATTTTGGGGAAAATTTGAATTACTTATGAAATGATTTTGAGTTCTAAATGAATTATTTTGTGTTCTCTCATGATAACTGTATGTGTGTGATGCAAATGAGATAATATTGATTAAATTTGGAATGTTGGGAAATAAAGACTATTGTTGAGGACACTAAATCCCTATAATTTTAGAACCTTGGTGGGGTTCTTCTAATGGGCCGTTAGCGCTCTCCTTGTGTGTGAAAGACTTGGCAAGATGGATCATTGAAGAAATACGTAGCAGTGAAGGGATGCCCAAGCCTGGAAGGGTGAGTGAAACAAGGGAGAGGCAAATCAAGGATTCTTATGGCATGGTAGCTTCCATAAGGAGGGTGTGTCAAATGGAATAATGAGCTGAATTATTTTTGAAAGAAACTCTATGGAGTAGAGAAATTGACTTACAGTTGCAGTATGGATACCAAAATTGGTGCCGAAAAGTAGAGAACCTGTTAGATAACAAGATTCCAATAGCTAAATCTTGGAGCTTTTTGAAGATTTTGAATTACACATGTATAAGCAAGCTACACTAAGGATAGTGCAAAAATAAGGGGAGGGGATTGTAATATCCCAAGACCGAGCCCCAATTGTAATTGTAAATGTAAATATGTTTTGTAGGATTGTGATCCAAGTGATTATAAGCTAGGAGGCTTATGAGATTATTAGGCCAGAGAGCCTAGATGCTAAAGGCCATAGAGCTTTTTTTTGTATATGTAAATACTCATATCAATAATATAAATACATCGTTCCGTGTAGACCAACCATGATAAAAGATAATGGGACTAAGCTCCACTAGGTAGGGAAAGGGATGTGGCTAAGAGGTTAGGGAAAGGGCTAAGCTTGAGGGATTATCTATATGGGAATAATATTATATTATTATTTCCTAAAAACTAAGGTTGGACATAACCTATGTTATCCTACGTTCCTGTGGGAAGGGAGCGAATGTTAAGTGGAGCTCATGCAGCTTCACAAGGACAAGTGTTGGATTTGGGACATGCAGTTATATTTGGAAAACTCGTCATTCTTGGGGGTTCTCTTTGATTTCTTTCTAGCTCCCTAGGTACACACTCATGCAATAAGCGATTACCTCCATTGTTGACCTTTGAGAATGAACATACCTCTGAAACCTGCATGCATTTCTGGAGCCATATCCTGTATTTTCTTGTGATGAATGGAACCCGTATTCCTCCTGGATGGCACAACGCACCGTACCTACCTAAGTTTGTACTAAACTTGTCTGTTATGAGAAGTGCCTATTCCAAACTCGAAGGCAATTGTTGCTTCCAACAATGATGTGTTATATAAATGTTGTTACTGTCTTCACTTGAGCCCGTTGTTGGTTGAATAAGAGCGAGAGTGAAGAGGGGGTTGGTTAGGACCATGGATTGAAGAAGTAGATTGTCAAGTTTGTGAGCAACTCTCTCCAAGTGAGAGAGTTTTTTGGAAAAGAGGAATCAGGTTGTTAGGCCTGTGAGAAACTCTCTCCAGGTGAGAGAGGTTGATGGGAAGTGATTTCTCCTAGAGGTAGCCCAGTAGTAGCTATAGTTCTCTGATAATTCATGTTCGACCTATTGTTGAATCCCTAGAAGGGAAGTGGAGAAGTCGATGGACTATTGAACAATGAAGCTATATACTTCCTAGGGTGGGACAGGCATGTGGGGAATGAGAGGCTGTGATATGTGTGCATAAGTTGGCTACTGGGAGGGAATCCTTATTGATGTATTTTGTAGCATCCCATTGTCTCAGCCTATCCTGGGAATCCTTTTACCAAGGTGGATTTTAGTCTCAGCTCGGGGGTGACCCACTACTGAGAGTGATGAGCAACATGGTCTATATCTGGGAGGTTTGTGGAAGGTCTACACGCAGTTGGTGGTCTTCTACAAAAAGATAAGTACCATGTCTATGTTCATTTACATGTTGTGTATTTTTACATGTTTAATATTTATAAGTATTGTTTGTATATGTTGTATGTGTAGGCTTACTGTTATTTTTGCATTAATCTGTATATTTGCAGAATGTAATTGTCTATCAAATTATATACGTATGATGCTTCGCAAGAGTTTTTGTGTGACATATCCCAACAGGTCTATGGCTGGGTATGTTACATTTTGGTTATCAGAAGCTTAGTAAGAATGTGTTTTGTAGTAGCATGCCTCGAGCTTGGGAGGCTGGGGGGGTGTTACACCTATACTCAAAAATAGAAGTCAATTCCCCTTGGGAACTTACAATGGACCTCACAATGACTCCCAAAGAAGTAGCCAAGGACACTTTGCTTGGTTCTCTCCGTTGGTTGTGGAGCATGATTATCTTACTGATTCACATGTCTTTGTTTTTAGTTATGTTTATACCCCATGAAGACTTTACACCCCGAAAGATTATACACTCCTCCACACGAGGGAGTGCATAGGGGGGTTACCTCCTTTACGGGGTCCGGGTGCAAGAGGACCCCCGACGGGGGTTCGAGGGTGAAGCCCCCGAAGGAAAAAATTCTTTGTAAATGTATATTGCAATTTCATTGTAAATCTAGACCATTCATTATATGTCACATATCTGAAGGTAGAAGTTATGTTAGGGTTTCTTTCTCTAGAAGGAAACCCTATTTTCTGATGGAAATGTATTGCAACTATGTTTCATTGTGAATATTGTATTCTGAGAGAGGATAATGTGAGAGAAAGAAGAGGAAGTTACATCGGGTGTGTTGTAGGTTGTATCCCTTCATTTGCTGGATAATAATAAACAAAGGACCTAGCAATTTCTCTGGTGGACGTACCCCACACTGGGTGAGCCACATATATCTATGTCTCTATTGTATTGCGTATCTTTTTTTCTTTATTTCCATATTTGTTTTATTTTATTACTCCACAATCTTGTTTTTCTAACAACTGGTATCAGAGCGAAAGGTAACTTGCAAGAAAAGAGGGTTCTTGGTTCGAGTGGGAGCAATGGTGGAATATGGAAAGTTTAGGGTCAAGAAAATTAATGGAAAAAACTACCAATTATGAAAGATGCATATGGAAGATTATTTATATCAAAAGGATCTATTCCTACCATTGGGTGGAATGGAAAAGAAGTCGACAACCATAAAGGATGAAGAATGGGAGATTCTTGACAGAAAGGCTCTAGGAACGATACAATTGAGTCTGGCAATGACATTGCTTTAAATATTTCAAAAGAAAAGACAACAAAGGAGTTGATGGATGCATTGGCTAAACTATATGAAAAACCCTCAACGCCCAATAAGTTATTTATAATGAAGAGATTATTTAATATGAAGCTGTCAAAAGGTGGGTCTATTGCAGATCATTTAAATGAATTTAATATGGTTACTAATCAACTAAGTTCTGTAAAAGTGGACTTTGATGATGAGGTAAGGACTTTTCTAATCTTGTTCTCATTGCCATAAATCTCGAATGGCTTGGTCATGGCTGTAAGTAACTTTGTCTCTGGTTCAAACACTTTAAAATTTTATGATTTTGTTGGTGTTACCCTCAGCAAGGAAATGCAAGTGAAAAACACAGGTGAGACATTAGGTAATGTGTTGAACATGGAGAATAGAGGAAGAAAAAAGGATAGAGGAAAGGGCTTAGGAAACCATGGGAATTCTAGGAAGGGAAGATCCAAATCCAGACTTGGAAAGATAGAGTGTTGGAATTGTGGGAAGAAAGGACATCTAAAGAAAGACTATATAGCTCCAAAGAAACAAAGAGATGGACAACAGGAGAAAAATCAGGAAGCAAATGTAACATGTGATGTGTTACAGATGCCTTGATTCTTTCTGTAGATAATAGTTATGAGTATTGGGTAGTATATTCAGGGGCTTCATTTCATGCCACAACCCATAGGAAACATTTTCTAGATTATGTTCAAGGTGATTTTGGACAGGTTCATTTGGGTGACGATGCACCACCCAAAATTGTTGGAATGGGAAAGATAAAAACAAAGTAAAGGAATGAAAACCAATGGTTGTTGAAAGACATAAGACATGTTCCATATCTAAAGAAAAATATAATTTCAATAGGGAAGTTGGCAAATGAAGGTTGTATATCCATATTTACAAATAAGGTGTGGAAGGTCACCAAAGGATCATTAGTGATAGAAAAAGGAGAGAAGGTAGGTACATTGTATTTATGTACTGGTAATACTGACTCTTCTATATCTTTAGCTTCTATAGGAGTGGATACAAAACTGTGGTATCATAGGCTTAGAAAAATGAGTGAGAAGGGGATGCAGATACTTCACAAAATAAATTTGTTGCTATATATTAAACAAATTGATTTGGATTTTTGTGAGCATTGTGTTTATGGAAAACATAAGTGAGTCAGATTTATCAGAGTTGGAAAAGAAAAGAAGCATGAAAGGTTAGAGCTTGTGCTTACAGATGTATGGGGACCAACTCAGGTATCATCTCTTGGTAACTCTTGTTATTATGTTACTTTTATTGATGACGCAACTAGAAAAACTTGGGTTTATTACATTCGACAAAAATATGATGTTTTTGATACTTTTAAGAAATAGAAAGCTTTGGTTAAGAATGAGACAGGAAAAAGGTTGAAGTGTCTGAGATCAGAAAATGGAGGTGAATATTGCAACAAGGAGTTTGATTATTACTTTTCATACTATGGGATTCGTAGATAGAAGATAGTTCCAGGAACACCACAAGAAAATGGTGTGTTAGAAAGGATGAACATGACAATCATGGAGCGTGCAAGGAGTATGAGATTGCATGTTGGTTTTCCCTTACAGTTTTGGGTAGATGTTGTAGATACTTTTGTTTACTTAATAAACAGAGGACCTTCAAGCTCTTTGGATGGTGGAATTCCAGAGGAGGCATGGACAAGTAAAAAGGTAAACTATTCTTTTTTGAAGACTTTCGGTTGTGAAGCATTTGTCCATATTGATAAAGAAAATAGAACAAAGCTTGAGGAAAAATATAAGAAGTGTACCTTTATTGGATACGATGTTAATGATTTTGGTTATCTCTTATGGGATTATGAAAATCACAAAACCATTAGGAGTAGATATGTCATATTCAATGAGAAGGTCATGTACAAACATCAGTTGTAGGGAAATATGCAAGAAAAAGAAAAACTAGAATACATAGTGCTTGATGAGATTACTGAAAAAGAAACTTCAAATGTACCATAAAATCAAAATGTACAACAAAAAGAGAATAAGGCACCTCAAACTCCTTCAAGTGTTGTTAGAAGATCTACCAGGTTAAGTAGGACCCCTGAATGATACTCTCCTTCATTGTATTATTTATTGTTGATTGATTCTGGTGAACCAGAATGTTATGAAGAGGCAATGCAGGTAGACACTAAAAAGAAGTGGGAGCAAGGANGAATTACAAAATAAATGGGTTTGCAGGTTGAAGGAAGAAGTTGGAGGAGAAAAACGGTACAAGGCTAGACTTGTTGTAAAAGGGGTTTGCACAAAAGAAAGGTATAGATTTTGATGAAATATTTTCTCTTGTTGTTAAAATGACTTCAATTAGGACTATTTTAAGTCTTGTGGTAGTAGAAGATTTTCATCTTGAATAGTTATATGTAAAAACAACTTTTCTCCATGGGGATTTGGAGGAAGAGATTTATATGCAACAACCACAGGGGTATGAGGTCAAAGGGAAGGAAAATTTCGTATGCATGTTGAAGAAGAGATTGTATGGCCTAAATCAAGCTCCAAGACGATGGTATTTGAATTTTGATAGGTTTATGACATAACATGGTCATAGTAGATGTCATTATGATCATTGTGTTTATTTTAAAAGGCTAGAAACTAGAAGCTATATTATCTTGCTATTGTATGTAGATGACATGCTTGTTGTAGGGTCTAATATGCAGGATATAAATGTGCTCAAGAAGAAATTAGCGAATTCATTTTCAATGAAGGATTTGGGTGTTGCAAAGAAAATTCTTGGTATGAGAATAACAAGAGACAAGAAAAATTGCAAATTGACATTGTCTCAGGGTGAGTACATAGAGAAGATGTTGGAGAGGTTTAGAATGTAGAATGAAAAACCAGTTACTACCCCTTTGGACAACCATTTCAAATTAACTAAGGAAATGTATCCCAAGACACATGAGGAGATATAATACATGTTCAGTGTCCCTTGTTCATCAGTAATTGGCAACTTGATGTATGTGATGGTTTTCACAAGATCAGATATTTCACATGTAGTGGAAGTTGTGAGAAGGTATATGAACAGTCCAGGTAAAGAACATTGGGAGGAAGTAAAGTGGATTGTCAGGTATTTGAGAGGTAATGCTACTCATGCATTTTGTTTTGGAGGTTTAGACACTGTTCTACAAGGATATGTTGATTCAGATATGGCAGGTGATAAAGATAGAAGGAGGAGCACCACAAGGTATGTTTTTACTATAGGTGGAACAACATAAAGTTGGATTTCAAAACTGTAAAAGGTTGTTGCAATTTCAAAAATAGAGGCAAAGTATGTTGCTGCTACAGAGGCTAGTAAATATATGATTTCGTTATAGAGGTTTATGGAGGAATTGGGAAAGAAGTAGGAGAATAGCAGGTTGTACTGTGACAATGAGAGTGCCATTCATCTTGCAAAGAAATCATCCTTCCATTCGAAGACTAAGCATATACAGGTCAAGTACCATTTCATACGATCCATCTTGGAAGATGGAAATTTGAAGTTGGAAACGATAAACACTAGCCAGAATCTTGCATCATGTTAACAAAGGGAGTAACCAGGGAGAAAGTGAGTCCCTGCTTAGTTTCAGTTAGTCTTCAAGCATGAAGGTGAAGATGTGAAATTTTCCAAGTCCAAGAAGGATGATAATCCAACAGATAAAACAACGATAGAGTTGCTAAGATCAATCTCCAAGTGGGAAATTGTTGGTTGTGGAGCCTGATTATCTTCCTGATTTAGAGGTATTTGATTTTAGTTGTGTTTATACCCCATGAAGAATTTACACCTATGAATAATGTACACTCCTCCATGCAAGGGAGTGCAGAGGGGGGTCACCCCCTCTGCGGGGTCCGGGGGGTCTATCCCCCCAACTGGGGGGTCCGGGGGAAACCAGGGCCCCGAAGGAAAAATTTCCCTATAAATGTATATTGTAATTTCATTATAAATATGAAAAATTCATTATAAGGTCACAGATCTGACGATAGAATTTATGTTAAGGTTTTTTCCCTAGAAGGCAACCCTCTTTTATGAGAGAAATGTATTGCAACTATCTGTCATTGTGAATATTGTATTTTTAGAGAAATACTTTGAGAGAAAGAAGAGGAAGTTACAGTGGGTGTGTTATAGGTTGTATCCCTTCATTTGCTGGATAATAATAAACAAAGGACTTGACAATTTCTCAGGTGGACGTAACCCACAATGGGTGAACCAAATATATCTATGTCTCTATTGTATTGTGTATCTTCTGTGTTTTATTTCTGCATTTGTTTTATTTTATTGTTCTGCGATCCTTTTTTTATAACACTCTGGTGCCCATTAACTGATCTAGAAATGTTCTCAATGTATCCAACCCCTCATCGATTTTGGTGTTTGTGGTGGGTTGGGGTTTTTCTCTCCTTGGTTTGTTGGTGGGTGGTTTACATTGTCACCGAGTTCCATTTTGTAATAGACATTGCAGTTTAATAAGACAATTTAATAAGTGGACTTATGACTAAGGTATTACAAACAACAATGTTATTTTATCCCAACAAAATTATTAACATAATTTTGTGTAAAACAAACAAAAACTATGTGTTATCTTTACAATGAACTTGAAAAAATCCCATAAAAAATTGGTGAATTGTTGAGAGATTTACATTCAAGTATTAATTATGTGTAGTGAACCTTGCTAATAATTTTTCAATGCCATTGAGATTTACATCCATAACCTATGACTGTTTTTTTTTTAATTTTTGCAAAACGAAGAAAGAAAATGACAAAAAGTAAACCATACCTTTCTTGTGATGGACATGGTGGTAAGATCCTAAGATTTTCTCCTTATTCACTTTTCCTTTTTGTTTGCGTAATGAAGGAAATTCATGAGGCATGTTGTGAAAATGAGAAAAAAACACGCCTACGGTCCTTAAAAAAAGAGCACATTAGGAACGTGTGCATGTTCCTATTAGGAATGTGCACACGTTCTTAAGAAAACACACATACTCCTAAGAACGTGTGTGCGTTCATGCCGAAAAACCTACGAGGAAATATTGTTGGAGGTTCGGGCCTTGCCAAACCTATAGGATGAGGAACGGGTGAACGCACACACATTCTGCGAATATGCGTTCCTACTGACCCATTGCCACTTTTTCAACCACCAACTTTATGCACTCACCCTTATATTTGTAAATATTATATTATATTTAAAAAAGTAGGGTGTATTATCCATTTTAATATTAAAGAGAAATTGTAAATACATTTTTATTATACCTGCCGATAGGCATGGTATATAGTGATGAGTTCACCATTGACTATACATTAGTTTACCAATTGACCAAAAATTAATATCACTTTCCAATGTAACACTTTAAAAACAGATTTTATTTATTTATATCATTTATTAAAAAAACAATTTGTCAAGCTCTGATTGGATATTCAAACCTACCTGTTATTGCCGGATTAAAAATGATTCATGAATGCAAACATAAATTTATATGATTTTCTAATGTAAAACTTTAGCAATAAAATTTATTTATTTATTTCATTTGTTAAAATTTTTTTTTGTCAATATTTGATTGGCTATTCAAACCGGCTGAGTTAAAGATGGTTCGATGTCACTGCAGTCGATGCAGTGCACATTAATGTGAATTCGTACCCGAGTGTCCCCGTCCATTAATGTGACTTCTCGTTCACGGTTTTGGGGCAGACGGCCTGACAGGATGGGATACGCAAATCTGCGCTCTCGGCAAGCACTTCAATCTCCTCATCCCGGATCTCATTTTCTTTCGGGACTCCACAACCACGAGCTCTGAGCGTACTGAGATTTTAAAACAGTAGTTTATTTATAGCGCGTTCATATCCTTACTTATTTTAAAACAGTAGTTTATTTTTACTGTTAAATTTTAATATATAATATATATCTCTTTTAGTCTTACAAAAGAAAATATGAACGCGCTAAACTTTGAAATATAAAATGAAATTGATTATGTAATTAATATAATTATATTTTTAGTTTTTTATAAAATTGATATAATTATAATATACTCATTATAAAAAATAGAAAATTTATAAAAAATAGAAAATTTGATAAATAAATTACAAGATAGGAAATTCAACAAATTAATTATAATACACAAAATATTATAACTATACAAATAAAAGGTACTTTAAAATATGTTATTATTATCATTTTTCATATTTAAATAATTATTAGAACATTTCTGCAGCAGTATAATTAAATTTGCAGCGATATAATTAAATTCTCGGCAGGTATCGCGCATGCTATGCTGCTCTTGTTAAAATGTGTTTTGTTACACATTTTCTCTTTATATACTAATGCAAATTCATGTTAATTTCAAAATTAGCTATCTTGATATTAATATTTGTGTTGTAAAATTTTTCCCTATAATTATCATATTTATACTATTTTTATTTATATCTAAATATTGTATCTATCTTTTTAATTTTTGTATATAATAATTTGTATGTTAGGTATATAAATCAATTCTCTCTCTTTCATTATTATTGATTGTTATATCAACCACAATTTTTGTTAGGATATTTTTATCCTACTTTTATTTCCTTTACAAAAATCGCAATCCTCTTTTATTTATATTTGGAATACAATATTTTAATTTTATTGTTTCAAAATATATTTTTATCATAATAATAATAATATTTTTTTACAATACAAGACTGTAATTTCACAACAACTACTATTTTAAATCTTAGAGTAACATTAATCTTCTGTTGAACACATTGTTTTAATTATTATTATTTTTTAATATTTCATAGTTTTCAATATTATATTTCAATTTTATAAACATTGTTTATTAAATATTTTAGTGTTTCAATTATTATAATTGATTTTCTTTAATTTTATAATAATATTACTTTTCTCTTGAATATGTAGTTTTTAATTTAACTATTAAAGACATAAAGTAGTTACATCACTTCTATTTTATTTTTCTTTTAGGTTTATACAAATAATATATTATTACAAGTGTTTCATGGAAACCTGCATAGGAGATCTAGCTAAAGCATACACAAACAAAGCTTATCAAGAAAAGGAAGAGAGATACATAATGAAGAATGAGAATCAATGCATATTATGATCTTATCAGTGAGTGATCTTCACTCATATAGGCAATGGCATTCTATAATTAGGATTGCATGCATAATAGTGATAGTCTAATATTAGAAAGTTTAAAATAGAACTAGTCAGTTAACTCCCACTGAACTAGTGTGCCGAAAATATAAATTTCTCTAACACCCCCCTGAACATCACTATGGAGTAAAAATGAGTCCCGACTACTAGGATATTTTAGGTACTCATGTACAATGCAACTAATGAACACTGAATAAAAATGAGGAAAGAGGGAAAACCACGTGGAAACAAAACCCCCCTCAAAAGACGATGTATCAAAAGAAGAAAATGGCAGCTGCTAGGCAACTATGTTCTTCACTGCAAGACGATCCTGCAAAGTTTGAAACTTCTTCTCACTAAAAGTCTTCGTGAAGATGTATAAATATTTATGGAAATCTATCGGGCCTTGTACCTCTTAATTCTGTGGACCCATATGCACCTAAAAATATTCCTTTCTGGTGGAAGTGGAACCAGATTCCAAGTCTGGTTCTGTAGGAGTGAGTCATACTCCTTTTGCATCGCTTCTTTCCATAATGGATTTACCACAACCCTATTGTAGTTCTGTGGATTAGTAGATTGAACCATATAGCAATGCATGGGCATCGCAGGTTCTCAAGATGAAAATACATGAGAAGAATCCTTATGCTGAGATCGAGTCCTCCTCAAATCCAATGGATTCCCTGCAAGTTTTCCTACTTCCTGAAGTGTGAATTGTCCCTTCTTGGGCATCTGCTGAAGCTTCAACACTAGATTCTTATCTGGCTGTACTACTTGCTTATTTCCATGTACATAATCTGAGTGTATGGAATCATCTCTGATGTCTGAAACTGATGGAATCACAAGAGTATATGCATGTTGCACTGGAGGTGCATGAAAAGTACTCTCCTTATGTGTAAGTAGAAAAGATGAGTCATTGTTAGAAAAATGAGTGAATTTATACAACCTTGACTTGTGATCCACATCACCAATTGCAATAATGGAATTGTCATGCATGTCAATTACTGAAACTGAATCTAATGTAAATTCAATATTTTTACCTTTCTGAGTGATCTGATAAACTGAGAGAAGATTCATAGAAAGCTTTGGAACATCTAGAACATTCTCAAAACTACCATTATGGATTTCCACTCTCCCTTCTCCTCCTATTGCTACTGGAGTATCATCCCCCATAAGAATAGGGGGTCTTGAGCATGGACTCAAAGAAGATAAAACTTCCTCTTTCGCTGCCATATGATGGGATGCACCAGAATCTATAATCCATGAATCAGATGAGGAATTAATTGCAACCAAAGCATGATGATTACCTTTCTTAGGAGCATGATCTTCTTCCTTCTGCTTCTTGAATCCCTCTGGAATGAAGTTTCCAAGGTTGTTCTGCTGAAGTGTTTGTGACATAAGATCAATTTGTTTCTTCATGCATGTGGATTCTTCATGATTCAGTTTATTGCAGTAAGTGCACTGCTTTCCCTTCTTCTTCTTGGAATCTGAACAGTCTTTGGAACTTGAAGAATCATTAAAGGGTTTGGAATATCCCTCCTTCCTATTCTGTTTGGATGACCCTTTTCCATCATGAATGGTGAGTGCATGTGCTTTGGGATCTTTCATGAGGCCCATCTGTATGATTTTTGTCTAATCTTGTGTAAGAGACTCAATGAACTGAGCCAACGTAGGCATTTTCCAATTTGTTTCAAAAAGACATCTGCCATAATGGAAATTGCAGACATATACAGTGTATTTTGGTCCTAGCTTGGCCAATATTGTTAGAATAAGTTTTTTCTCTTGTGTAAACTTATCAATAACACATTCACCCAAGCTCAATAGAAAAGATTTAAATTTCGTAAAAAAATCTTGTATATTATCAAAAATTTTAGGGTCTAAGATATTCAAATCTACCTCAAGCATATGACCTCACATCTCATCCTACTTTCAAAAGAGTCCTTCCAAGGTGGTCAAGATATCATTTGGAGTCTTTCATGAAGAAACACGAAACCATATATCAGTGGATATTAACTCAAAAATTAGTCATGTGGCCTCATCCTTACGGTTCGCCCATTTCATCTTCTTAATCGTTGATGTAGGTTCTGTTTCTTTCGCCATCGTCAAATTATACAGTCCTTTTCTTTTGAGTTGGAATGCGGCCTTCGGATTCCATTCAAAATAGTTGTACAATGTGAGTATTATCACTATACTTGATTGAAGAAGTTGCATCGTCTCCATCCTGCTATTGATTCTGAAAAGATCCTGAAAACCCAGATCGTGGATTCCGAGATATGATTAACGGTGCTATGACAACTATAGATATGATAAAATAGATATATATCCTAAAATATGATGCGAGTTTTGGAAATTTTTGTTGAGCATGAGAATCCCTATGTTATACGTCTCTGTTAAAAATTTCATCCTGAGCCAGATCACGAATTTCGAGATATCGCAATTTTACTGCAGAAAACCAATTTGTTTTGGAGGGTTGCTAAATCATCACACCCTAGAGAAGGATAAAGCGCGATGATGCTAAATCGTCACACCCTAGTGAAACTATTGTGAAAAACCAATTCGTCACACCCCAAATGAATAACAAAGAGCGACCGTCACACCCTTCGACAGGGATAGGCCGCAACGATTCCAATCGTCGCACCTTTCAATAGGGATAGGCCGCGACGATTGTGAAAACTAGGTTTAATCAATGACTCTTTCGCTCTTCTCTAGATTTTCTAGGTTGCTCCAAGCAGCTCTGCTCTGATACCTTGTCATTGTTTCATGGAAACCTGTACAAGAGATCTAGCTAAAGCATACACAAAGAAAGCTTATCAAGAAAAGGAAGAGAGATACATAATGAAGAATGAGAATCAATGCATATTATGATCTTATTAGTGAGTGATATTCACTCATATAGGAAATGGCATCCTATAATTAGGAATGCATGCATAATAGTGATGGTCTAAGATTAGAAAGTCTAAAATAGAACTAGTCAGTTAACTCCCATTGAACTAATGTTACTCCCACTGAACTAGTGTGCCAAAAATAGAAATTTCTCCAACATTTCATAATTGCTATAAAAAATTTCTTTGGATTACATACAAATAATTTATTAAAACATTTCTAATAGACAAGTTGATGATGAAGACAATGCTTCTATCTATCGAAAAAAATATTGTTCTCTTAAACACTAGTAATGAAAAATTATCTATTATATATCATAAATCCAAATCACTTTAACAACTATCCTAACATGTGTATCATAAAGGTCAAACCCCGTTAGCGTGATTGGTTTCAATGGGCCTCATTCTACATGGTGAACTAGGTTCCTCCAATGGGACTCATTCTATATAGAGACCCAGGTTCGAACCCGCTAGGAGGAGACACCAAAAAATCCAGCGAGCTAAGGGTTGGTGTGGTCACACCTCGGGTGATTTTGACAGCTTAGATGCCCTTGGGTCGCGGTTTCTCAACCACTGGCTAGTCGCGCAGGTCACATAGATGCTAGCAAACAAAAAAAAGCATGTATAGCATAAAGATTAAAATATTGTAATATTAAAAAAAATTTGTTTTAATATTAAAGACGTCTAGTTGGCAATACACCTTCTTAAAAATGTTTTAATGTAATAATTATATATAGGTCAAAGTAAAATGTTAAAATGATTATAAAACATTTGAAATTTGTAATAAAATATTATTTATGCATATTTTAAAAGAAAAAGAGAAGCAATAGTGGTTATTCCATGTTTTTAAAAGTTAAAGTAGAATTGGACAGATCTAAGTGTAAGTAACTATTGACATTGTCCTAAGTGTAGATAGTAGTTTTCAAAACATTTTTAAAACAAATTGATGAATAAAATTGATTAGCATATTAACAAAGGTTGAAATTCAAAAACTAAGAAAGAAAATATGAATTTTATTAACCATACTAACTTAATTAATCCATCCTTTGCCTATATTTGCAAACAGGGCTAAAAATATGGTGAACATCAAATTATGTGATTAAAAAAAAGTAATGATATTCAATCAGAATGCAATATCATACAATATACTTTCCACAGTAGAGATAATAACACTATGTTCTTTCAATAGATAATGCTTCCATGAGGGAGGGAAGCATTGCACTGCCTCCACATAACCCTGAAAGCATATTGATATGGGTTAACAAAATCACAACAACGAATTCCTTAAAAATCGAATGAAATGTTGGTTTTCCATTAAAGGGATAAATTACAAAATTATGTACAAAATAGTAAATTGGATTAAAGGAAAAAAAACTTTTAATTAGAGACTACCCTAGAAACATATTCCATGGTTTATTTTCATTTTGATAGATGGTTTTATCTTTGTAATTTCATTCTCTTAATTTTAAGAATTTTTAGAGTTTGTATTGCAAGAACAAATTTGATTTTTAGGTATTATAACCTTAGATAAATATACATTGGTAGTTTTCAAAAATACCAAATACTTACTAGTATGTTTGTACTCTTGACCCCCTTGCCATGTTGTTGTTCTTTCCCAAGTCATGAACTAGTTGAATGGCTAGTTCAACCGTCCCACTCCTTAAGAATGCACACCCTTATGCACAAATTGGTCACCTCCTTTCACAATTTGGTTTGTCCATGCAATGATATCAAACCAAGGAAAGTTTTCCCCTTACCTTGTTTCACTATGAAGTCACCCCGAAATGATGTCTTTCACGGAAACTTGACTCCACTATCCACTTCATGGAATAGTTGGTTGATCTTCCCCAAGAACTGTGCGTCCAGTCTACCTTTGCCTCACTACTCCATCATATAGGAATGTTGTTGCATATGCCTCTCTATGTTCCTAATGTAATATAAACGCCCAATTATATGTGATCCCTTCATGTTGAAATCCGACTGTCCACAGAATCCTTCAAACAAAGGCAAGTCATCAACTCACTTCCTTCCATTAAGTCACCTCAACAAAACTCAAAATTCGCGATGAATCTAGCCAACATGCCTACACTCCTCAAACGTTTGAACAAACTATCCAAAGAGCTCCAAGTATAATGAACCACCTCAAAGAGATTCCATTCCTTAGGCATGTTCGAGCCAATACTCTGCCAACTCCAACCAACGATCCTTGCCATATCTATGAGGCATCGTACAATCATCTGTAATTCAACAAGGTGTGATCTGCCTCATCAAATTTTCCATACCAAAGGAGAAAAAACAC
>JASDQU010100843.1:87592-135013 GCA_032191745.1 Picea mariana
TATATCTCTTTTAGTCTTACAAAAGAAAATATGAACGCGCTAAACTTTGAAATATAAAATGAAATTGATTATGTAATTAATATAATTATATTTTTATTTTTTTATAAAATTGATATAATTATAATATACTCATTATAAAAAATAGAAAATTTATAAAAAATAGAAAATTTGATAAATAAATTACAAGATAGGAAATTCAACAAATTAATTATAATATACAAAATATTATAACTATACAAATAAAAGGTACTTTAAAATATGTTATTATTATCATTTTTCATATTTAAATAATTATTAGAACATTTCTGCAGCAGTATAATTAAATTTGCAGCGATATAATTAAATTCTCGGCAGGTATCGCGTATGCTATGCTGCTCTTGTTCATAGTGGTCTACTTATCTCTTGGAATTCACAAGCACCTATCATCTAAGAGTGTTGAATGCAAAATTCATAGAAAAAAATTTTAACATATCGACATCTTTCCTTAACTAAAACATTGTTCACCAAATTCTTTCAAAAGGTAACCATGTCATTAGTGTTTTTATTCTTATAACAATATTGCCACAATATAGGAATATTTAGGAGGAATAAAACTCAAAACCTTTTACTTGTGGATATGTTTTCTTAAATAAGACATGTAATTCATTTTTTTACAAAGTTTTTCTTGATAAAGAACACATAATATTAAGAATTCATGAGCACCCTTCATTTAATAGATTTAGAATTACCAAAAGGTAACAACTTTTATAAGGAGATAATGCACATAGTAATAAGAAGTCGTGAACACCCCTCATTTAAGATCTCTAGAATTCAAAGAATTGCTAGATTCTAGAATTGAGATAGATAATGAAAGTGTGATGCCTAATGGCCCTCAATCCCAACTCTCAACTTATCATATGCAACCCTTATGCTAACTAAATTTGAGTTTCGACTATATATGAGGATATGAATCACATTTATAATTCTTTGTCTTGACATGTTTTGTATATGTGTCAATACTTTTGATTGATCAATCGAGAGGAATGAGCCTCACTTTGCATTAACATGATACAAATACCCACTTTAACATGGAGGAGAGAGATTTGAACCTTGCAACTCTCTCAACCAAGAGTGATAACTTTCCCAATGAACAATACCATGTACTTTATCTCAACACATGCCATGTTGAATGTTGATATGTTGTGATACCATAAGGACTTATGTTAATCAACAAAAATGACCATTAGGTTTACACTAAAAATAAGCATAGATCCAGGGGCGATAGGTGCAGGGGGAGTCATCCTTGACTCTGATGGACAAAAATTAATGGAATTCTCATGGGGATCAGGACAATCCACTAACAACAGTACATAAGCGTTGGAAATCTATATGGGTGTGCACCTCATCACTGACATAAGTCCAGTCAAACTAGTGGTAATAGGGGACTCTGACTTGATAATTAAGGGACTTCGAAGGAACATTAAAAATACCCACCCCACCCTTACTTCAATATTCTCACGTATCAGAGAACTTGAGAAAATATTTGAAAGGGTCGGCTATTACCATGTTCTTAGGATGCAAAACTCTTCAATGGACTCTTTAGCCAAGACAACAAAGAAATTGGAACAAAATATTTAAAAAGTCAATAATGAGCCCAAATATGAGCTTCTTCCCTAAGCCACAAAGAAGTGTCACTATGTGTGTAAGTTTGTGGAACAAAATTCTACAACAGGTAATGAAATCAATCTTTGAAGATCGGCTAGGAACCACTCCTCCATGTTGTCTAGTGCGTCACGCAACTCATAATATCCCTGGGACCCATGGTAGACATGGACTCCAGGTCAAGGCATTTTCAGACCCACCAACTGGCACATCCAAACAATGGAAACGAGGCATCCTTACTCACAAGCATGCTTACTCTCGTCGCATCAAAGTCCCTCAATTAAGCTCATTCATGTCATTGTCGTCGTGCGGACTATCATTCCTCCCGAACTACCATGTCTGAATCACCGGTCTAGGACAAGCAATGGATACGGTTTCTAAATCAACTACATCAGCAAGAGTCATTTATCAGCCTTGTTCGTTATCATTTCAAACCATGGCGTCATCCTTTTGTTCGTGGGAATTGAATTCAATGAATCTAATACACAATATGAAAGGTGGTGACAGCAAATTTCAGGGAAAGCGAAGAAGACGACAAAATAGTATCAACCTTTGGAGTTCAAGCAGGTTTTTGGAGCATAGAAAGCAAATATACAATGTTTTAAGGATTCAAAACATGTGGCAACACAATAGAGATTCATGCGCATGTAAAAATTGCACCATCAACACACTACAGGACCAAGTGAGAACGCATCAGGGAGAAATTGTGGAATTAAGGAATATGAATGCCCAACTTCAGCAGCAAATTCAAGCTCAGGAAGTTAGACAAAATGAAAAGCTGGCAATAGTTTTCTAGGTTGTCAATAGAAACATTGGGAATATCTGGTCCATTCGTCATCAACTGGAATATCTCCCTCATCATCCACAAAGGTAGTAGGCACCTGTTATTTTAGAAGAGTCATAGGCGTCGAATGCAGCTCTTCTACCCCCTCCCCACAGGAAGCCACGAATAGAGTAGATTGAAGCTAGACAATAGGATGAGCAACGAACACACCATGATGCAAACGACGTAGGAAGGGAAGAGGGGGACACATCTTTACACTTGCATCAGTAGTTAATGATCAATAAATCTTTCTTTAAGCTATTTTCCTTTGTATCCATATATACCTGGCAAGTATCTATAAGACTATATGGGACTTTTGTACATGCTCTAAGTTGGAGGGAAGAACAATCTTTATTTTATGATGTTGGGGAAAGACCCTCTGAAAAATTTGTACTTTTGAATGTTGTGGTCTGCACATCCCTTTTCTAATAAAAATCCTAATCATTTATGTCCGAAAAAAAAAAAAAAAACATAGATCCATCGTAGTCTTGATTATCAATCATCAAGATGTATAAAAAAAAACCAAGTGAAAATTCCTCATGATTAAAAGGGGTCTATGCTATGTTATTTTAATGCAATGTATTGTTTTTTTGATATGATGTTTGACGTCAACTAGTTTTTCATTTTAGTTTATTAACATTACCCACGATGTGATTGGGTGTATACGTTCTGAATAGTCACACATACATAACAATCGCAAGTTGGAGATGAATTAGAAGGCATCCCTTACACCAAAAAATTTGTCAATTTGTATGGTGGATTTAGGGTGCAAGCCCCTGTTGATATGATCACATCCTCCCTTAATCCAATTTTAGATATGTGATGTTATAGGGTATATCACTACAATGGCATATCTCTATGTTGGGATTTCGTTCTACATTAATACTCTTATTTTTAAATGTGTGTGTTTGTTGGTATTGTTGTTGTTGTGTGTGTGCGTCGTAAAATATTTCATGTACACAACAATTGTGAGTTTGAGATGGTTTATAAGGCATTACCTACACCAAAATCTTAATCCGAGAGGTGGCCTTGGGGTGCAAGTCCTTGAGATACATAGCAATTGTGAAGCCCAATCTACAAGCTAGCCTTGGGGTGTGAGTCCTCGTGATACATAAAAATTGTGAGTGATAGATGTTTTATTATAAAACATTACTTGCAATGAACCTTATTGTAAGGCATTACTTGTAAGCCTCAAGGGTTAGCTCAAGCAGTCACAAGCTAGATGTGGGATCTCTCCCCCAAAGTTGGGGAGGTCATGAGTTCGACTCTCTTGATCCCCTGAGGGTTAGACTTTGTAATCAGGTTGATAGTTTACCTCAATTACCATCCATGGATCATGGGGAAGCACTTGGAGATTTTTTCATAATGTGTTTTTCTTGGAAAAAACAATGCATTACTTGCACCAAATCTTCAATTTGGGCGATGGTTTTGATGTGAAGGTGTCCAAGTTGATGTGATAGTGTCTTCCATCATTCATGTACTAACATTGTTAACAATTTCACTACCATGCCTTGTGGATAATCTTAGACTCATTGTTATCAATGTGATGTTATAAATGATATTACTACAATGACATTATTATCCTTATGTTGGGATCTCATTCCACAATAATACTCCTTTTCGTTTTCTTTGGGTATGTAAGTATGTGGGTTGAAGTGATAACATCCTCCCTCACTACCATTCCAAATGTTGGGTTTGGAATGTAAGCCTCCTCATTGCCAACAATATAGTTTACCTTGTGCCTCGAGCCACGAGATTTCTACCCCCATTTCATATGTTGTATGCATGGACGTACCTGTGCTTTGTAGACACCATGCACCATAGCATAAAACTCCATTATAAGATAGTGGCATATCAAGGTATATTACCAAGGGGAGTAGGATAAATAGCCAACCAATTGAACCTCATTTGGATCCCTTCTGGGCTAGCATTTTTTCTTCTAAAATTTAACATTTTTTCTTCTAAAATTTGATTTTACATTGTTGGAATGTTGCAATTGATTCACTCACATTGCATATTGTGGATGTCATGAATTTTGTTTAAGTGGCGTATCAAGGTATTACTACATAACTAGGATAAATAACTACCCAATTAGACCTCATATGATATCCTTTTTTGTCGTTATCTTTTGAAATATGACAAATTTTGGTTTTACTTTATTGAAATGGTGCAATTGATTTGTTGAGATAGCCTACTAAAAACATCATGGGTTTTGTGACACCATTGTATCCATTTACGACATTCAAAATCTCCATTTCATCAAATTTGTGGATGTGTTTTTTTAACAAAGGTGGTAAATCTTATCATAACTCAGTTGTCAATTGGTAGTGAGGACAACCATCACTAGTTGTTATTAGTGAATGCGGGTTGATTTATCATTGTTATTCAAGGAAAATCACGCCACCTTAAAAGACCCGATAATAGTTGGTAGAATTTCACTCATGCCAAACACTTTTTTTTTATAACATAAATGGATATAATTATATTACAAAAGGGCCTGGATTTCTCCAAAAATAGCCAGAATTACAAATTGCCCATAGGCTGAATATGTATCAAAAAAACTTGATGTATCTGTCCCTATTCCTATCTGTATTTATTGAGTTGAGCTGATGTTATTTATACAAAAATTCCAAGGCAAGATGGCTACAAAGGAGTAGAGCAAATACAAAACTTTGTTAAACATGCAAACTAGTGTGGATGTAGATTTGTGTCCACCTGACTCTGTTGTTGGACCTCATTCTCCTGAGTTGTTGTTGGGTCTAGATATTCTTCTTAAACCATTGTTGGGACCAGAGGTGCATTTGGATGCAGTTGTGGGTGGATTTCTTCATTTGAGGCTTTGGATTCTGTGGAAATGGTTGGGTGATTATGCTCTTGGACACCTTGTTGTTGTTGACACCGACGAATGGAGTGAATCAGGGATGAGTTCATGTTAACCGTGCACATGACTAGAGCGATTTATGCATTGTGACGTTGCTCCTGAGCCTGGAATTATCGATATTGTTGTTCAACTTTTGTTTTCAGTGATGTGATTTCTTCTTGATGTGCTTGCAATTGTTCCTAAATTCTACCAGTACTGCATTCCGAGCACTGGCAGTCACCCCTGCTACGACACCACATAATTATGTGGGGTTCATATCATTCCAGTAGCCAATTGAGAGACCAAGGCTTGGGCTGAGATCGAACAGTGCCACCACCTTTGTGCTTCAGGTGCATTCCATGCCAGCGAGCAAAGAGAGTCGGTGGAAATAGAATGCAAAGGAGAAGATCCAACGGCATGACATTGGTGAAATTAGTTCCACGCAAGTAGATTATGGAGGGTGAGACAATGGCCATATGTCCCATAAATCTCTAGGGCATGCGAGGATTGTTGCAGGGGGGAGTGTGGAATGTAGAGTACCATTTCCAGTGTGAGGGGGAGGCGGAAGTGATAGAAAGCAGTGTGAAGGGGAGTGCATATGAAGGAGGGCGTCGATCGCAAGACCAGTAGACATGCGTAGGAGGAGAAGGGCACGTGGAGGGATCGTGAATTTTTTAAAAGGAGGGATGTGTGTGCAACAAATTTTCCAAGGGGAGTAACGGAATAGGTGCAATATGCTTAGGGAATAGGTTCATAGCTAAATGTGGAGATTTGCCTTAGTTGCTCGATAGAAAATGATTTTGCTTCTTTAGCAAGAGAGTTAGATAGGGTGTTATGAGATCTATACATGTGGTAATAACAAACTTTAGCAAATTTGTGTTCCATGTCTTTGATTTGGAGTAGAGTTTTGGAAATATTGGGATTCGTGGTCTTGACATGTTGACGAAGTCCCCTAGTGATCAAATCAGAATCCCCAATTACTGTGAGCCTTGAAGATCTATTGGATGGAATAAGGCGAAGTCCCATGAATGTTGCAAGGACCTTTGCATGATTATTAGTAGCTTTTCCTAATCTCCAAGTGAAATTCATAACCTTGTTTCCTTCGGAGTTGAAGACAACTCACCCTGCGCATGTCGCCCCTACTCATGACAAATACTTTTGGATTTTGGGTTATTACCATGTTTATGTTGGTTGTGGAGCTTGATTATATTCCTAATTCATATGTAGGTCAAATAAACTGCATAATACACAATTCATTTGTTTTTTGTAATTTCATAGTCAATCTAGATCGTTCATTATAAGGTCGTAGATTTGACGGTAGAAGTTATGTTAGGGTTTCTTTCCCTAGAATGCAACCCTCTTTTATGAGGGAATTGTATTGTGGCTATGTGTTATTCTGAATATTGTACTCTGAGAGAAAGAAGAGGAAGTTGCAGTAGGCGTGTTGTAGGTTGTATCCCTTCATTTGTTGGATAATAACAAAGGAAAGACCTGGAAATTTCTCTGGTGGACGTAGTCCACACTAGGTGAACCATGTATATATGTGTCTCTATTGTATTTTGTATCTTCTGTGTTTTATTTCTGCATTTGTTTTATTTTATTGCTCCGCGATTCTGTTTTTCCAACAACTGGTATCAGATCGAAAGGTAACTCACATGAAAAGAGGGTTCCTAGTTCGAGTGGGAGCAATGGCAGAAGATGGAAAGTTTAGGGTCAAGAAATTTAACGGCCAAAACTACCAATTATGGAAGATGAAAATGGAAGATTATCTATAGCAGAAGGATATATTTCTACCATTGGGCGGAATAGAAAAGAATCTGATGGCCATGAAGGACGAAGAATAGGAGGTTCTTGAAAAAAAGGCACTAGGAACAATACGACTAAGCCTGGCAGCGTCGGTGGCTTTCAACATTTCAAAAGAAAAAACTACGAAGGAGTTGATGGATGCATTGGCTAAAATGTATGAAAAAACCTCGGTGTCCAATAAGGTATATCTAATGAAGTGATTATTTAATATGAAGATTCCAGAAGGTGGGTTTGTTGTGGATCATTTAAATGAATTTAATACGGTCACTAATCAGCTAAGTTTCGTAAAAGTGGACGTTGATGATGAGGTCATGGCTCTTCTAATCTTGTGCTCATTGCTAGAAAGATGGAATGGCTTGGTCATGGATGTAAGTAACTCTGTCTCTGGTTCAAACACTTTAAAATTTGATGATGTTGTTGGTGTTATCCTTAGCGAGGAAATGCGACGAAAAAACACAGGTGAGACATCAGGTAATGCGTTGATCGTGGAGAACAGGGGAAGACAAAAGGATAGAGGAAAGGGAACAGGGAACCGTGGGAATTTTGGGAAGGGAAGATCCAAATCCAAACTAATAAAGATAGAGTGTTGGAATTGTGGGAAGAAATGACATTTGAAGAAAGACTGTAGAGCTCCAAATAAACAAAGAGATGGACAGTAGGAGAAAAATCAGGAAGCAAATGTAACAGGTAATGTGTTACAAGATGCTTTGATTCTTTTTGTATACAATATTTATGAGCCTTGGGTAGTATATTTAGGGGCTTCATTTCATCCCATACCCCATAGGAAACATTTTCTAGATTATGTTCAAGGTGATTTTGGATAGGTTCATTTGGGCGATGATGCACCATGCAAAATTGTTGGAATGGGTAAGGTACAAATAAAGCAAAAGAATGGAAACCAATGGTTGTTGAAAGAGGTAAGACATGTTCTAGATCTAAGGAAAAATCTAATTTCAACTTTGCAGATGTCAAGTGAAGGTTGTGTATCTATATTTAGAGATAAGGTATGGAAGGTCACCAAAGGATCATTGGTGATAGCAAAAGGAGAGAAGGTAGGTACATTGTATTTATGTACTGATAATATTGACTCTTCTATCTCTTTAACTTCTACAGGAGTGGATACAACATTACATCATAGGCTTGGACACATGAGTGAGAAAGGGATGCAGATACTTTTCAAAAGAAATTTATTACCAGATCTTAAACATATTGATTTGGATTTATGTGAGCACTGTGTTTATGGAAAACAGAAGAGAGTCAGAAAATAAAAGAAGAGTGAGAGGTTAGAGCTTGTGCATACAGATGTATGGGGACAAACTCATGTATCATCTCTTGGTGGCTCTCGTTATTATGTTACTTTTATTGATGATGCAACTAGAAAACTTGGGTTTATTGCATTCGACAAAAATCTGATGTTTTTGATACTTTTAAGAAATGGAAAGATTTGGTTGAGAATGAGACAGGAAAAAGGTTGAAGTGTCTCAGATCAGACAATGGAGGTGAATATTGCAGTAAGGAGTCTGATAATTATTGTTGATACCATGGGATTTGTAGAGAGAAGATAGTTCCAGGAACACCACAAGAAAATGGTGTGTCAGAAAGGATGAACAAGACAATCATGGAGCGTGCAAGGAATATGAGATTGCATGTTGGGTTTCCCTTACAGTTCTGGGAAAACGTTGTAGATATTGTTGTTTACTTAATAAATAGAGGACCTTCAAGCTCTTTGGATGGTAGAATTCCAGAGGAAGCATGGCCCGGTAAAAAGGTAAACTATTCATTTTTGAAAACTTTCGGTTGTGAAGCATTTGTCCATATTGATAGAGAAAATAGAACAAAGCTTGAGGAAAAATCCAAGAAGTGTACCTTTATTGGATATGGTGTTAATGATTTTGGTTATCGCTTATGGGATTATGAAAATCACAAAATCATTAGGAGTTGAAATGTCATATTCAATGAGAAGGTCATGTACAAATATTAGTTGCAGGGAAAGAAACTGAAAAAAGAAAAACCAGAATACACAGTGCTTGATGAGATCACTGAAAAAGAAATTCCAAAGGTACCAAAAAATCAAAATGTACAACAACAAGAGCAACATGTACCTCAAACTCTTGCAAGTGTTGTTAGAATATCTACCAGGTTAAGTAGACCCCCTGAACGATGTTGTCATTCATTATATTATTTATTGTTGATTGATTCTGGTGAATCAGAAAGTTATGAAGAGGCAATGCAGGTAGAAACTAAAAGGAAGTGGGAGCAAGGTATGAAAGAGGAAATGGACTCCTCGGTAAATAACCAGACTTGGGACTTGGTTCAGTTTCTCATGGGAAAAAGAGCATTGCAGAATAAATTGGTTTACAGGTTGAAGGAGGAAGATGGAGGAAAAAAGCGGTACAAGGCTAGACTTGTTGTAAAGGGGTTTGCACAAAAGAAAGGTATAGATTTTGATGAAATGTTTTCTCTTGTTGTTAAGATGACTTCAATTAGGACTATTTTAAGTCTCGTGGCAACAAAAGATTTGCATCTTGAACAGTTAGATGTAAAAACAACTTTTCTCCATGGGGATTTGGAGGAAGAGATTTATATGAAGCAGCCACAGGGGTATGAGGTCAAAGGAAAGGAGAATTTGGTGTGTAGGTTGAAGAAGATGTTGTATGGCCTAAAGCAATCTCCAAGGCAGTGGTATTTGAAGTTTGACAGGTTTATGACAAAACGAGGTTATAGTAGATGTCATTTTGATCACTGTGTTTATTTTAAAAGGCTAGAAAATGGAAGCTATATTATCTTGCTATTGTATGTAGATGACATGCTTATTGCAGGGTCTAATATGCAAGATATAAATGTACTCAAGAATAAATTAGCTAATTCATTTGTGATGAAGGATTTGGGTGCTGCAAAGAAAATCCTTGGTATGAGAATAATAAGAGACATGAAAAATCACAAATTGGCATTGTCTCAGGGTGAGTACATAGAGAAGGTGTTGGAGAGGTTTAGAATAAAGAATGAAAAACTAGTTAGTACACCTTTGGCCAGCCATTTCAAATTAACTAAGGAAATGTGTCCCAAGACATGGGAGGAGATAGAATGCATGTTCAGGGTCTCTTATCCATCAGCAGTTGGCAGCTTGATGTATGCGATGGTTTGCACAAGACCGGATATTGCACATGCAATGGGAGTTGTGAGAAGGTATATGAACAATCCAGGTAAAGAACATTGGGAGGCAGTAAAGTGAATTCTTAGGTATTTGAGAGGTACTACGACTCATGCATTATGTTTTGGAGGTTCAGACATTGTTCTACATGGATATGTTGATTCAGATATGGTAGTTGATCAAGATAGCAGGAGGAGCACCACATGGTATGTTTTTACTGTAGGTGGAACAACAGTAAGTTGGATTTCAAAACTACAAAATGTTGTTTCACTTTCAACAATGGAAGCAGAGTATGTTGTTGCTATAGAGGCTAGTAAAGAGATGATTTGGTTACAGAGGTTTATGGAGGAATTGTGAAAGAAGCAGGAGAATAACAGGTTGTACTATGACAACGAGAGTGTCATTCATCTTGCAAAAAACTCTTCCTTCCATTCGAAGACTAAACATATACAACTCAGGTACCATTTCATACGATCCATCTTGGAAGATGGACATTTGAAGTTGGAAAAGATACATACTAGCCAAAATCCTGCAAACATGTTAACAAAGGGAGTAACCAAGAAGAAATTGAGTTCCTGCTCAGATTCAGTTGGTCTTCAAGCATGAAGGTGAAGATGAGAAATTTGGCAGGTCCAAGGTGGATCATAGTCCAGCAGGGACAACAATAGTAGAGTTGTTGTGATCAGTCTCCAAGTGGGAGATTGTTGGTTGTGGAGCATGATTATCTTCCTAATTCATATGTAGGTCAAAGAAATTGCAAGATCTGATCGTTCATTATAAGGTCATAGATCTGACGGTAGAAGTTATGTTAGGGTTTTTTACCGTAGAAGGCAACCATCTTTTATGAGAGAATTGTATTTTGGGGACCCACACTGAGTGAACCACGCATATCTATGTCTCTATTGTATTTTGTATCTTCTGTGTTTTATTTTCGCATTTGTTTTATTTTATTACTCAGCAATCCTATTTTTCCAACAATTACCGACCATAATTAATTTTAGATCTTGCTCCATGAATAAAATATGTTTTTAACTTAAATAGTATCTTAAAAAAACACCATAAAATCATATACTTTCTAATAATATTTTATCTTAATCTTATTCATGAACCTAATAATATCCTAATTACAATTCATCTTCTTTATTAGTACAAACTTTATGAACCTAATAGTATCCTAATTACAAATCATCTTCTTGATTACTACAAACTTTACAAACTTATTAAATATACTATTTTTTTTCCCTCGAAATGTCAAAACATATCCTAACTCAATAGATCACTGACGATGAAAACAACTAAATGTACATATAAATACTAAATAAAATTAATTACAATTTTATTTGGCGCTCGTATAAATACGTGTTAAATTCCAACACTGATTCCCATAAATAAGGTAAATGGTGGGCGGACCGTTAAAAAGGCACGGTACCGATGATTTTGTTAACGGCGCCGGTATTCTGTTCATCGTGCGCTGTCTTGCCTGCCGGGGCAACTTCCCGGTAAGTATTCCTCCTCCCGGCCAATCGGCGCCCGGAAGTCAAGCCTGTCAGCCAGCTAGACAGTCCAGCTGGCAAAGGAAAAAAAGGCAGAGCCGGGCCGCTTACTCTGTCAAGCACATGCGCTCGATACCCCAGACCGCACCAGTCCAGATAGACTCACTGACTCACTCACTCACCGCTTGACACCACAACAAAAGTGCGGACCAGCCAGTGAGTACATCGGCTTCTGCGCCTCCCTGCACCTCCAGACGGACATGGATGGAAAGAAAGGAGAAAATTCAAATTCTTTCATCCTCTGCAGATCAAAAGATCAAAGAAGGAGAGGGAGAAGAATTAAGAGCAAGCAGCCATTGTCTCGCTGAATTCTGCTAAATATTGCTTCAATTAAATACTCGGAGTGCGAAGCTTTCTATTATTACCCGGTATTGTTTCCGTTTACGGGCTGGGCTGCATGCATGCCCGCTGTTATTATTAGAGCTTGTTTTTTTCTAATTTAATTTCACAGCTGTACGAGAAGTGGAAAGGAGGGAACATAACAAAACGGCAGGGAAGCGCAGCGCTCCCCACTCGATTCTTGTTATTCATTGCATTACATTGCAGTGTCGTTCATTGTCAGTGGATTTGAAGAAGCTGAAAACTGCAGGAGGGGGGCGTCCGGGCTTCAAGACTTCTCGGGATTAGATCGGAGATCGACGACGGGGCTGACACATTCGAGGTTCGATCCGCAGACGCGGCAGATGAGGAGACTAGTAAGTATGTCTTTGCTTTGATGCTGCATGGCCAATTCCAGCCTCCTTGCGGATCCCTTTCACGTGCTTGCTGATGAAATCCGCTATAATTTTGGTGACAATCCCTTCTTAGCAATAAATATCGATATTAGGTCATACTTTAAAAGAGTCCTCCATAATTTCCATGACAATGTTAAATATCGATAGCAGGCCGTATCTTTAAATTTCAGTCATTAATATGTGCATGAGATCAGCGGCGGTTTGAAATCTGCACCAAAGGAAATCCGGAGAGAATATTAAAGTTCTTGAATGTTTCCTGGCTTCTGCCTTTTATTTGCGAAGATAGATAAAATCTAAGGAATCGTGACCAAATCTAGTTTAATTTCCAGTAGCCGCAGTCCATATTTTCACCGTGACTCCGTTAAAACTCACACAAATTTCCTAAATATAATTCTGCTCTAATTTCAGTAGCAGTAGTCCATGCTAGCCAATATTTCACCGTGATTCCGTTTAAACTTACACAAATTTCCTAAATATAAATCTGCTCTAATTTCAGTAGCAGTAGTCCAAGCTAAGCAATTTCACTGTTATTTCGTTAGAAGTTATATAACACAAATTTCCTAAATATAAAACTTCTGTAGCAGTAGTCCAAGCCAGGTACTATTTCACTTTCAGAATTCCTTATTATGTATTGACTCTGATATTCTGTAGTAGTAGTCCAAGCAACGCAATATTTCACCGTGATTCCGTCGAAGTTATTCGAAATTCCTAACTATTTCCGCTAACGACCCTAAATATCTGTGGTGTCCCGGCCGTGTCGCAAATTGTGGAGATTTTGGTAATGATTCCGTGAAAGGACTCTATAATTGAAGCAAAATCCTCCAATATTTTATTTATTGACCCCGAATTTCCGTGTTGTCACGTGGAGTGATCCAAATCTTGGTAATGCTAGTGCGAAGTAGTCTGAGACGAAAACAAATTTGGGTAACGCTATGTTAAATTAGTATATACAAGTGCGTGCATGTAAAATTACATAACATTGCCTAAATGACAGTCATTTTTCAGTAATTTTGCTGCAGAGGATCAAACACTTGGAAACTAAACTGGATTTCAGTAATTTGCTTTAGAACTCTAGATTTCTGGAAAAACATTATGTGATATAAATTTGGATGATTGTTCTCCGACTGTGGGACGCCGCCATGGTGCACCGATTGCATGACCTAAATAATTGCCTTCAGATTTGGGTAACACTGCTTTAAATGATAATTTGTATAGTTTTGCATCATGTATCGCAAATGTTTGAGTTGAATTTCTTCATGCTCAGTGAAATGTCCTGAAAACACTACCAAATGGCTGCAATATTTTGCTGTGAAACGTTAGATTCAGTATTTACCTGCATAGACTTCCCAATTCTGATATTACAAAACAAGACGTGATCTCACAAATTTGTAAGTGGCTGTAGAAGCGAAGTAGAATCAATCTCCTGAAGAATTTTTAATTCTATTGGCAGTCCAACAAATGGTGTAATTTGATTAATGTTGCATAGGAGTCTATTGTTTTTTTTTTTTAATGTGACAAAGAACAGGACTATCACACAATAATGAATCTTTTCTTTGTACAAACTGCAAACCTGCTGTATTTTTACACTTTTTGCTAGGAATGGCAAAACTGAAATTCTATTTTTATGTAGGGCATTTATGCACTTCTGGTCCTCTGCTACATCAGCGAAGTCGGATGGGCAATCAGATATGGCAGACAGGAAAAGGACATTAAGCTCATAACTTCTGATTCATATTTGCAACAGCAGGGAGCTTGTAGATTTAATAAAGCTCTATCGCCTAGGCCTCACAGTGTGTCAATTACTGAATTCGGGGCAGTTGGAGATGGAGTCACTCTCAATACACATGCTTTTGAGAATGCCATGTTCTACCTCCGATCCTTTGCTGACAAAGGTGGTGCCCAGCTCTTCGTCCCTGCGGGTAGATGGTTGACAGGAAGCTTCAATCTCACAAGCCACTTGACTCTGAATCTGGATAAAGATGCAGTAATTCTTGGATCAAAGGTGATCATTTGCTCTGTTTTATATGACTTTAGCTTGCAGCATCCTTATGGAAGCATAGTAAATTATGGACAATGCAGGCTTTGGAATGATGTTCAAAGGGTTATAGCTGGAGACTACAGGAGTTTGCAAGCACCGTGGAGTTGAGTGCACAGAAAAATTGCTATACCATTAGCAAATTATGGGGGGTTCAACAACTTGGACAGTTTTGGCTACAATGCCCCCTATCTGAGACGGTAGTGGGTATTTAGTTAGGATGTTTTACTACCTTTGGGATTGATCCTACATCATCTGGTGTCTGTCTAAAGGAGGACGAAAGACAAGTAGAAGCTCGAAAGTTTAATTGTATAAACATAACTGATAAAGGGAACTAATAGAACATAGGGAAAACAGAAAATAAAAAGAAAACACAAATACTTGTTGAATTGTACCAGCACTAATAATCAAATGTGCAGCTGGGTATTCATACCAGGGAATTGAAAGCCTACTTCTGCTGATTTAGAGAAGTGTTCAGCTTACTGATAAAATGAGCCATTAGAAGGAGCTAGCCTATTAAGCACTGGCTGATAAGGAGGATTTTGATAAGGAGGAAATTTTAAGAAGTTTTATGATTACAATAGTCTTTTCTTTTCATTGATTCCAAATTGCCTTGCCCATTAATGCTTGTTTCATTTCATGTTTAGGACTCGAAACATTGGCCAGTGATTGATGCCTTGCCATCATATGGTCGAGGCAGGGAACTACCTGGTGGAAGGCATAGCGGCCTTATAACTGCATTCAATGTTACAGATGTTGTTATAACAGGTATTAATATCCTTGAATGTTGAATTCACTCAAACAATTTAAAAGGAATTTCTTTATGTGAGTAATGTGTAATTTTTCATGAAGCAGGATTCTGTTACGAAATTTGTTTAACTTAGATGGCCCTCGAAAGCATGGCACAGATGTTTTCTCAGCTGGCTTTGAGTGGTTTATAGGTTGTTCTGAGGCTTATGTTTACATATACATGTTCACAGGTGAAAATGGGACTATTGATGGACAAGGAGCAGTTTGGTGGGATTCGTACCATAGTCGTACTCTAAATTATACTCGTCCGCACCTGATTGAGGTGATGAGCTCAACTGATATTGTCATTTCAAATCTGACGTTCTTGAATTCGCCATTTTGGAATATACATCCAGTGTACTGCAGGTTTGTAGCTTGAGTTATTAGTTTATTTAAGTGCTTTTGTTTTTACACAGTAAATATCTTGTTTATTATTTGTGCTTTGTCAACTATCTTTAACAGTAGTATGATTTTATAATGTCTATGGTAAATGCAGCAATGTGCACATTCATAATGTAACAATCCTTGCTCCATCTCATTCGCCTAATACGGATGGAATTGATCCAGGTGATGTGAATCTTCTTTTATTAAGACTAGGTTAGATAAGCTTTTGCAGATATGTTTTTCTATAGTTTGAACGATTAATTTGTTTTCTCTAACTAGATATCCTAACTTGGCCATGGAATAATTGTATGTTGTACATGACTTGATTTATTTGCATATATTCCTTGAAGAACCATTGTGCAATCCTTTTTCTTTTTCATTGGTCAAGGTCGTTCTTCTCTTTCTCTTCTTGAAGTGTTTGCAGCATTGAGTAATATGATATCTGAAAAATATATGCAGAATAAATTAACATGTATTCAGCATTGAGTAATATGATATCTGAAAAATATATGCAGAATAAATTAACATGTATTCAGGGTCTGAATAAGTTTATCTTCATTCAATTTCTCTTTTTTGCGTGGTCCTTTGAGTACCTTTTTCCAAATATGTTACTGATAACATATACAATGTATCTTAAATATCCACTTAGTTTAAAGTTTAAACATCTTCGACATGATTCCTTATTTGAGCTATGAATTAGATTAATATGTTATGAATTTACACTGTTGCATAGTTGAAACTTGAACGTGCATTAAAAGGTTGTAGAATTTGCAGATTGAATTTATGGATGTAATTGAATTCGTATAAATGTGCATATTTGAGTACAGAGGATTCAGAATTTTGATGATTTGATCCCGTACAATATTTTGCATAGCAGATTCACAGCATGGCGATGAATTGAGAACTCAATGCCAGAGGATGGAAAAATTCCATACATCACAATCTTTACAGTACTAGATGCACCCTTCACCTTTTACACTCTGAATCTAGCTATCATGCTTTATTCCTCGTACAAAAGTTTTCTAACCACTTAACCACATAATAGGGAAGTTCATGACATTGCTGTCTATACAGTAATAGATGTACCTTAAACATTTTGCACACTTTGTTTCGAATGTAGCTATCACGCTTCTAGTTCCAAATACAAAAAGTTTCCAGCCACCCAACATCACAGTTGAACAAAAATAAGGGAAACATCTTAACGATTGATTCTTGCACTTGACTGACAGTTCTTTTTGAGTTGACAAAAGCATTTGTCTTTCTAATTGAAAAATTACTAACATAGATCCATTTTAACCCATCACTATTAAGTATGAAGAAAAATTAAAAAAAAAAAAAACATATGTAAAACTCTTGATACATGGGACATATCTCTTCCACTCTGGAGTACATTTATTCTCTCTGGGTGCAAAAATGGGTCAAGCATCCTAAACAGGTAAGAACTAACATGAAAAGTGGAACAACTTTTTCACCACTAAAACAAATAGAGGACGGATTGATGCATCTTCGAGTCTACAACTATAGATTTGATAGCCATATTAACTCACATTAAATATTAGGCTGCCAAATCCCAGAACAACAATCATTTGGTCTGCTCTTTTTAAAGTGACCTTGGTCAATAAAGTTATTTATTAAAAAAAAAACATGAATTTATTGTGCCAAGGAATACCTCTCACACTCTTATCAAAGTTAACATGAAATTTGAAAGAGTTGCATGCTCACCTAAGGCCACCCTTTGGTTTCTACTATAGTAGATATAAATTTATACATGCCCATGACAAGGTGTATGTGTGTGGGCAAACATTATTCGCCATACATACTTCTGCAGGGAATCATGAATGGGTAGGTTGAAATTATGAATAAGTAGAACATTTACAGTTTCAACTTGTCCATTTACGATTCCAAATAGTATTATGGTGTTTAATGTTTTACTTATGTGTGCATTTGTATGCAGAAGTGCATGCATGCACACTTTAGGGTAAGATGTGATGAAGTCAATTGCACTTACATTGTCAGGCTGAAATAAAAACACCATTCGTCATTTTGAAGCCAAAAAAATTTCATGGCCATTGAGAGAATTCTATTTTGGGCCTAAAGAAGAAGTATTTTACATGCATAAAATTTGCCACTTTGCCACAGGGGTTTGACCTAAGTTTATGTATGTTTCTAAATGGGAACATGTTAGTGAGCATCAATAAGAAATAAACAAGAAAAAAGAAAGGTGCATATGATGAATTCCAAGTTAGGTTAATGTTAGCATACATTTCCACCTATGTCATTATACAATGAAAAGTCTTGTTTATTTTTCTCTCTAGGATTGGTGTTGTCTAGTATCATTTTATTCCAATTGAAAGAATTTGAATGTGAAGCTTAGTGAGCTTTCCCAATGAAATATATTGATTGTCTTGATATGAAACATGTCAAATAAGATAATAAGATAAGTTTACTAATGTCCAACAAATGATTATAAAAAGGTAAAAAGGTTAATGGGACTGTTAAGTACATCTCTGTCAATACTAAATGGGAGAGCAAGGACAACTCTTCTAAAAACAAGACAAAAACAGATCTAATCTAAGAAACAGCAGCAAAAACCAGCAACAACAGATCCAGCACCAATAACAGAAATTCCATCAGTTTTTCTAAGCGTATGCATGCACACTTTTAGGGTAAGATGTGATGAAGTCAATTGCACTTACATTGTCAGGTTGCACAGGCTGAAATAAAAACACCATTTAATCATTTTGAAGCCAAAAAAATTCATGGCCATTGAGAGAATTCTATTTTGGGACTAAAGAAGAAGTATTTTACATGCATAAAATTTGCCACTTTGCCACAGGGGTTTGACCTAAGCTTATGTATGTTTCTAAATGGGAACATGTTAGTGAGCATCAATAAGAAATAAACAAGAAAAAAGAAAGGTGCATATATCCCCGATTAAGATGAATTCCAAATTATGTTAATGCTAGCATACATTTCCACCTATGTCATTATACAATGGAAAGTCTTGTTTATTTTTCTCTCTAGGATTGGTGTTGTCTAGTATCATTTTATTCCAATTGAAAGAATTTGAATGTGAAGCTTAGTGAGCTTTCCCAATGAAATATATTGATTGTCTTGATATGAAACATGTCAAATAAGACAATAAGATAAGATAAGTTTACTAATGTCCAACAAATGATTATAAAAAGGTCAAATGATCATAAAAAGGTCAATGGGACTGTTAAGTACATCTGTGTCAATACTAAATGGGAGAGCAAGGACAAATCTTCTAAAAGAAAGACAAAAGAAGATCTAATCTAAGAAACAGCAGCAAAAACCAGCAACAACAGATCCAGCACCAATAACAGAAATTCCATCAGTTTTTCTAACAGTAGTTTTGATATCATATTCTAAAGTACTAACACCAGCAACAACAGATCCAGCACCAATAACAGAAATTCCATCAGTTTTTCTAACAGTAGTTTTGCTATCAAATTCTATAGTACTAACAGCAGGGAAAAAAAACCAACCGTAACTACTAGTGAGAACCCATGAATGTTTGAAATCCTCAACACGTAAGTCTGAAACTTTCAGGAGAATGTTTGGACACTGACCAGGCCAAATCCAAGGCAGTATGGATGCAGCTCTTGGCCCAAGTAATCTATTCCAGATTACTTGCAATAAGTCACTTTACCAACAGCGTTGTTCTCATGCTCGAGAGTATTTTAAAGCCAATTTACATACTGGAGGAATTCAAGAAAAAAAGAGTTACAATCATCAATGATTGACACTTATGAGTGGGAGTTACTAAACACTGAAGAAGTAGGATAAAAAGCCAATGAACTGCACTTTCTCCAAGTTCACTTTCTGGTATTTTTCTACTGGAATCCAGTAAAATTTGGTTTTGCATCGTTTGAATGGTGAAATCCAATTGTTGAGATTGCATATTCAGGGGTCCTATGGGGATTTTGACACCTAAAACGATTTGTGGCATCAGAAGCACCCATTTTGACCGACTTGCAGGTGTTTTGTGCTGGATTTGACTCACCAGATTCAGCTAAGGCCTCATTTGAAAAAAGTGTATTCCGTTGGTTAGTTATTATGTTTCAAACACTGAATATAGATGGAGTTACAAGGACAGTGCAAGTGAGAGGGACATTAATCTAATCATGCACAGCAATAACCATTAATGTGAGCATGAATTGGTAACTCTTTATGCTAAGAAAAGACTGAGAAAAGATGCTCCCATGTAATTATTATCACTAACAAAGCTATCGTATTTTAAGGCTGCCGCCCAGCCTATAAATCACTTTAAAGTTTAAATCTTTTCCTATCCCATCTAACACAAAGCTGGATGTTCAAAATTAATTTCTTCACTGTCGATCATAAGAATAGCGCTTCTTCTAAGCTGGAAACACTAAACAGTACATATTCTGGTACTTTAACACTGATTTAATTTTTCTCTTTCAAGCTAAGGAGTCATTCTTTTTCCATTGAAGGTGTTGAATGAACCTCATTTGTAGGGGTAGAGAGAATTCAAAAATGGAAAAGGGGCAAGGGAGAAGAATAGGTTAGGAACTATGTCTTTGCTCATAGAAAACAACACCTCCTTTTTAACTCTCTGCCATTAGGAATGGGAATATGATTGGTAAATCTTGCAATACATATAAGTTTCATTTATTTAGAAAATTTATTCTTATGCTTAATTGGCTCACTGATAGTTTGGACTTTTAGGAGGGACTAATATTGAACATCAAAGAAAATGTGAATCACAATTAATGATGGGATCTTAAGACTCAAGTAAAATTTTTGAAAGTCTAATTTAACATACGACTCACATTATCATGTTATTGAACATATTAGTTTACAGCAAGAGTTCTCTAAAGAGGATTTTTCAAAATTGAAATCATAACAAGAAATCTTTTTATAGAGTTCATAATAATAATAATTTAATTTTAAGGTCACAGCCTATTGAAATGCTAAATTGATGTATGAGATTCCTTTGTTTGTGAGACAATGGACCCCTTTTGCATAGTAACTTCACTGTTTAGTCTATGGGGGTATACATACCTTAACCCCCTCCGAATTCAAACCTATAACCTCCAAGGAAAAAACACATATTCTTGACCGTTAAGCACACTCAAACTATACACTCAAGTTATAGTATGTTTATCTTTCTAACTCTTAAGATCTTATCTTTTAAGAGCTGCAGCTAGTTGTCAACCTTGATAGGGTTTTTGAGACTTATTATTCTTTTAATACTTTTGGATTGGCCCAAGATTGCCCAACTGGTGTATAGAGAATACTCTCGAGTCTCAAGTTACTTATTGAGCATAGTTGAAGTTTCTATTGTATTGGGCCTCATGAGGACTTGAAATAAAGCATACTTTTTAGTTATAGTCTCTATTATTGTCCCTTGAACGTTTAATATTGTTTTCTTGTTAACAAGGTCTTATTGAGCATAGTTGAAGTTTCTATTGTATTGGGCCTCCATGAGGACTTGAAATAAAGCATACTTTTTAGTTATGGTCTCTATTATTGAACGTTTAATATTGTTTTCTGGTTAACAAGGTCCTTTGGATTGTTATCTAAATATGAAAAATGTTTATATTTGCATGATACTTTTCTTGCTACATTCCAAAATATCAACCTAAAACTATGGAAAATTTCAAAGTTGCAATATATGAAAGGAAAATCAAACACCATGAAGGTTTCCCAAGCTGTATTGCTCATTCCTTTATAGTGTCACACATATTTATAGTACAAATATGTCTTCTATTACCAAGACCTTCCCTCATGACATTTGTACATTGTGTTACCTCATGTTATTGTACAAACTTGCATTTATTGAGCTAAAGTCCAAAAGCTCAAGTTTAACCCTGCATAACTGAGGGGGAACGCCACTGTCACCTCACCCACCCTCTTTCACTTCAGGCGAGCTCTCCTCCGGCTCAAGGGGGTTTCCCTAGATTAAGATTTCTAGGACTTAGGGCAAGGAAGCTCAAAATGATGTGGAGAGTGAAGTCCAGGCAAAATGGTTTTGGATAGCTTTAGTTTGAAAAATGATCACAGGACTGGAGATCAATGTCTTTTTATTGGGAAATGGAGTCAATGCAAAGGCAACTTTAATAGAAGAGAAAGAGCAAAGAAAACCTAAGCATTGACTCAATGGGGATGTACCCTCACAACTCCTAGGTATGATCCTTTGGGAAGACAAGTTAGGGAGATGTACCCTCACAATCCCTAATGTCGGCCGATGTTGTCTTTGATTTCTAGCACAAGATCAAAAGGAAACTAGCCTAAACCCTAGGGGGGTAAACCCTCTTAACCCTTAGAATTTAAACTAGCCAAAAACAAGGGCTAGGGGGATAAACCGTCTTAACCCCTAGGTCGGATATTAAAGGCTACAACGAGTTTTAAGATGAATGAAGTAAAGGAAGGGGATAAACAATCTTAACCCTTCCTTAGGGTTTCCAACAAAATGAGTCAAAGACACTAGATAGCATGCAACTCTTAACCATCTAATAGAGCATCCACCAAGATATACAATGAACCAACACTTAAACTTGGATTAGAACACTTACTACACCAAGTTTCCATGCATGAAGAAGCCCTAGCATCGTAGATCATCCATCAAAACAAGAGAAACATCCCCAAAATCATCCATTAACAAAAGTCCTTATTCCTCCATGCAAAATGCCAATCCAAGACCAAAATGTTCCAAGAAAATTTCAGAAATTTCAGACTTCCTACAAGGTTTCTCCCTCAAGTTGTGATGATCCAAATGAGAGAGTGCACCTCTATTTATAGAGGAGGTGCTCAAATTCCCTCAAAATAAAATATTAATTCTTTAAGCTAAAATCCCCTATTCTAGTCTATGGAAGGGAAAAAGGCCCTCTTCAACAATTAGTTAATAAAAAATAATACAAAACTTAGGCTTGTAACATGTACAATAGTCAAGGGGAAAAAACCCTCTTAAGATGACCCATCCCTACAAATGAGGGAAAAAGCGGGCTATTGGTGCATCGTCCAGCCTCCAAAGGCCGTTCAATGTACAATGCTCTCTTCAATTAGTCTTTCAACCTGCCATGAAGGCCCTTCAATGTACAATGCTCTCTTCAATTAGTCTTTCAACCTGCCATGAAACCTCCAAAGTGGGGTACACAAGCCCACCAAGTGGTATGACCTTTCCTCAAAACATGCAAATCAATCCTCATGGGGTTCCTCCACATGTGGGTCAACTTCCCTATGTGGTTTCCCCAAACTCAAATGTTACCTCCCAACAACTCCGGGTTATATCCAGACCCAACATCGTCAAAATTGGGCGATCTTCCACATCAGATTTTAAAACAAAATGAGGTCGGCCCTGCCTTCAAACATTCTCAGGTCGGTTGTTACTACTTTAATTTGGTAATCAACGTGCAAAGAGGGAGAAGTTGTCCCATCTTTTGAGAGCCAATATTCTAGAGCAGAAAGAAAAGGATAGACTTGTTGTGCATCTACAACAAGAGAGCACCTACAAATTGAATGGTGAGTCCTCCCTTCAAATAACAGGAAACCACTACTAATTTTGTTTGGATCATAACTAGAGAGGCAAAAAAATTTAGAGGCACACCGGTGCAAGCCTAGCTAAGCTGTTGGAAGAAGGGTGTGAAACCTTAAGTGCATATTGAAGGTACTTACCTTTCCTTAACATAGGAGTTGGGCTCTAGTTGAGCCTGTGTTGTATTTTGCATCTCTCTAAGATTTCTTGGAGTTGACCAAAGCCTCTTCTTTGATGTTGGTTTTTCCATTTAGGTTTTTAGGGTGAATATCTTTGTTTTGTGGTGTTCAATTGTATGAGTTTGTTGTTTTGTATTTTCATACATGGTTGCACAACTATAATTTACCAGAAAAAATACACAACAAGGTTAAATAAACCAACACGATCTTTGATGTTGGTTTTTCCATTTAGGTTTTTAGGGTGAATATCTTTGTTTTGTGGTGTTCAATTGTATGAGTTTGTTGTTTTGTATTTTCATACATGGTTGCACAACTATAATTTATCAGAAACAATACACAACAAGGTTAAATAAACCAACACGATCTTTGATGTTGGTTTTTCCATTTAGGTTTTTAGGGTGAATATCTTTGTTTTGTGGTGTTCAATTGTACGAGTTTGTTGTTTTGTATTTTCATACATAGTTGCACAACTAATTTACCAGAAACAATACACAACAAGGTTAAATAAACCAACACGATGAAGAACGATGAATTTTCGCATTTAAAAAATTTAAAGGCATCTATGTTGACGAATCACATCGTCCGTAAGCTAAGCGATTATGGATCACTATTGCATCTTCATTTCCTCTTTCAAAACACCATTAAAGAAGCCACTTTTGACATCCATCTGGTGGATATACCACTTAAATTGAGCTTCCATGGTTAAAACTAATTTAGTTTTATCATTTTAGCTATAGGTGTGAAAAAATATTCAAAGTCAATACCCTTTTGTGCAAAGGCTTTAGTCACTAATCTTACATTATATTTGTAATAGAACCACCGTCTTATTATTTGGACCCTGTTACCACTTGATCTCTCGCCTTGGGTATAAAGATTTCAACAGGGGAAAGGACAAATGGAACTAGGAAGAGTTACCACTGTCACCTTAGCACCCTCTTCCCTCACTTTAGGATGACTTATGACAGCACTAGGGAGGCTTCTTTATATCTATATTTTCCTCTAGTTTATGATCACTGAATACTTCGTGATGGAATGGTCAATAATCTTATTATGGATTTGTCTTTACTTGAAGGATATAGGTCAATGTGTATCGGCCTATTCAGTCCTGTTTTAAGTGGGATGATTAAGATGACCTGTAGTCTTTATAAGCTGTGAATTATAAGGATAAAAGTCGTTATCTTATAAAAGTCATTATCTTCAGGTCTGGTTGGCTGTTTAGTAAACAGATTGACACACGTAGATAAATCTGCCTTTTATGGATCTGTTTATAAGGTTAATAAATGCAGATTTACGCTCTTCTTTAACTCTGATTTCAGCTCCAATAAACAGCGACTTTCCAGATGTGTTACAGCACAAGTTTCCAGATTTAACGAGAATTTAAGTGGATTGATAACAACAATCGTCAAGTTTTATTTCCAGTTCAAAAGTGTTAGAATACACTGAAATGGAGATAAGCGTGATATATATTTTATTAATATCATACACGTATTAATACATGAACTATGACTTTTTGATTAATCTTCCAAAAGGTCTCTTGGACTCTTATTGATAGTTCCTATTCACTTGTGCCTTTTCATATTCCTTCTCAAGTGAATAATACAAAATACCATAACCCTAATGCATTAGGTTTCCAACATCTCCCTTTAATCTAAAGGGGTGTATGTGAGTCCAAGCAGAGAACTGAAATCTAGAAATGGACAGCTGTCAAGGGTTGAATGTACTCTCTGAATTTGGTGGTTTTGGGATGACCACAAACCAAATGGCTAGCAGAAGCGGATGTCTTCTACTAAATAGTGGTTTAAGGAAGACCACAAACCTTGGAACTTGGCTCTAAGGCTCAGTGGTTCCCAAAACATTTCCTAATTTAGCTAGAAGTTGATGTCTTCTACTAATTGGAAGTGATATCAAATGGTGGTTTAAAGATGATCAAAAACTGTTGTCTAGCAGAAACTGTAAGTCTTCCACTAAATGGTGGTTTAAGGAAGACCACAAACCAAATCATGTTGATGGAATGTGGCTCTGATTCATGATCGCTTGTTCTTACTTAATTGATAAGACTTCAAAACTTGAAGCTTGACTCTCAATCACTAATATTATTCCCCCCTGTTAGAGACAAGGCGAGAAGACGAAAATCTTTTCACTGCAAGATGTGTCAATACACGAGAATGAATTCTTCGGTATTACCGATATATCTTCTTAGTTGTTGATGACCATTGCCAAGAAGTGATCCACCCATAATGAATTTTTACTCTTACAGGTTTTTTACATTTGGAACATCTATCTGAAGGATGATTATGCTTTCCACAATGCTCACAAGGATAAAGTTCAAAACATTAATCCTCCATGTGGCCAACTCAATGACAATGTTGGCATTTAGGAATCTAATCTGGAACTAGAGTAGGTGAAGACGAATTTTCTCGAAGGAATCCAACACTCTGGAACTAGATTGGTTTGGAATAATCTAGAATGTGAAATGTCACTTCCATTTTGTATCCAAGACCTGTTATGCACTTATAGTTGATGATTTCTTCCCAAGGTTTGGTGATGGGCTTGGAAAGCGCAAGTGGAACTTGTTTATGACGAACTTCATCTTCATTAGAATCTGCTTCTGAAGTGGTGTCACTGATTTAATCATGTGCTGGTTGTTGATCAGAATCATTCTCAAATTCAAAAAGAGAATTGTTTCGAACAAGGACTAGCTCATAATGTTGATTCTTTTGTTGTATTTCATCTTGTTGGAGTTGTGATTCAAGCTGAAGAAATTCGATTTTGTCCCACGAAGCTTGTAAACAGGTTAGAATATTAGTGAGAATTGCTTTGTCAATTGTGACCGTATTGTCGACTCTCGAGAGTATTAGAGTATTCAGTAACTCTAATAATTCATCAATTCAAGCCATTTAAAAACTGACTTAGACCTCAAAGGATTTCTTGCAAGTCCACTTTTTAACAATCAAACTCAACAAATAAAAGGTGTTGGCTTCTACCAAAAATCCACATGTTTACAATGTAATTCAAGAGTACAAGTAAACTTACAAAAAGAATATTTACAAGTTACTTTGATTCTGTAGTTGAATTGATCTTTGGGATTGAATGATTGATTCCACGCTGTACCGGCTGGAGGATAATAAGCAATCTTGAATTCGTGGTTGAGGTGGTCTCACTCTTCTTTGAAGATGCCAAGAAAGGCCGACACTGAGTTGGCTACCGTTTGCTTGTGAAAAATTGGTGCTTCTACAATTTTCGTGCGCTACGCGTGGGGACATTCGGAATCATGAAACCTATACACCCGGAAATTTAAGCCACGTGAAACCTATTTCTTTAATATAATGGTCTATGGCCAAATATAATCCGCGAAAGTGCAGAAGGATAGTAGCAACAAGACTCTTTAATACTGCGATAGGATCCTGGCCACTGCAGAATCATTTTGAAGTAATCGATTTCTCGAGCTTGTACCGCCTCGAAGTTTATGGTGCCACAGAAGAGCAATGCTAGGCAAATGGTGCATATATTTTTTATAGAAGAATTCTGCATAAAGTCCATGGCCGTTTAGGATGGAGTTGATATTACCCACAGCTCGGCTTAGTCGACAAATACTTCAGAGGGGAGCGTTAGATACCAAGAAGTCGCTCTTCTTCTATGTCAATCTCGCCAAGAGATATATGCAGCAACATGAAGAAGTGGAGCTATCTGCTTTAGGAATGGCCATTGCCACAGTGGTTACTTGTTACTGTTGTTGAGATATTGAAGAACAATGGTCTAGCTGTAGAAATTTCAACGTTTATCTTTGAAGACTCTCCATTGACAGACTAATAGGAGAAGATGGCTGCAATATATGCCGATATTCGAACAACATTATTCGCTATGAACTTGAATAGCACCCACATAAAATCTGATCTCTCCAACCTGTTGTTGTAGAAAAAAACACATGTAGATTTACGGATGAGAATGTTTGCCGGATTCGAACCCTTGACGTTGGTAGGGGGTAGGTAGGCCACCAGAGTTGATAGCAATTTAATCTCTTTCCTTATCTTCCAAATCAAACACAATCAGTCAAAATATTGACAAAATTAGGCCAGAAGATCTTTCTCTAAAATAAAGAGATTGGTATGAGTGTGCATTGAATTGAAGTGCAGGCTGTCAAAAATAACGTTATGGAGATGTGTGCCTGTCCTGCAGTAAGAAGGAAGAAAAGTTTAAAGATGATATTGGACGACATGAACAAAATATTACATCAATGCATTGGACAAAAGGAGAGTTGCTTGGTCAGGGATCATATGGGAAATTCTATGCAGGACTTAATCAATCTACAAGTGAGCATTGGCAGGCAATGTGACATGCACAAACAAAGCTTTGTTAGAATGCATGCAGCAGAAGAGGATTGAAATAATAAATCTGAACAAACTATGATGCGGCGATTCTCCTTCCAAATAAGAGAATACAATTTTGATCGGAGCAAAGAAGCCAAGAGATAGCGCAAAAGACCAGAGCTTCAATGGGATTAACATACCGCCTCAATCCGCCATTACTGTCGACCAAATTACGGTCTGGACGTTAGTCGTGCCACCGTCGAAGGCTGAGAACGTAGAGGGAGTCTATGGTGTCGAGGAAAGCGCCGAAGGAGGTTGAAGGTTTGCAATGTCGAATTCGCGATCTGTGTTTCTCCGGAAGAAAAAATTTAGAAATCGGGGTTGGTTGGGTTGGTGGCGTTGTGACTAGCCGATCAGATGCATAGAGAGACTTCGATTAGACAGAACTAAACTGCTCGGATATGATAATTAGGTAGAGGTAAGTCGAAACCACAGATGTGAAAGACAACGGAGGTAAGTCGAAACCATAGATGAGCAAGACGACGGGTTGCATGAGAGGAGAGGCATGAACGATGGCGGAGGGTATTGAAGCAGATTCGGATTTCTGCACCTTCGGACTCGGGCTTACAGTAGCAGCATATGAAAAATGGCATTACCACTGATGAGTAGAGAGATAGATCTCAGATTTGACACCAAAGTGTGTGCGCGGGACAGACTTGCAGAGAGATAGACGATAAGGAGATGTTTCTGCACGAGGATTGAAATTGCCCAAGGGAATAAACGAGACAGACATTTCTGAATGCCACAGAGAATCATTAAACCATTAAGCTATGGACAACTACCATAGCTTAATTCAGGCCCTAAGAACTATAGGTGCTTTGATACCACTTTTAAATACACTCAAATGGAGAACTACCATAGCTTAATTCAGGCCCTAAGAGTTATAGGTGCTTTGATATCACTTTTAAATACATTCAAATGGAGATAAATGTGATATATATTTTATTAATATCATATCTATGACTTTTGGATTCATCTTTCAAGAGGTTTTTTGGACTCTTAATGATAGTTCTTATTCACTTGTGACTTTTCATATTTTTTCTCAAATTATTAATACAAAATACCATAACACTAATGGATTAGGTTTCCAACAAAAAGAAAAACTTTTCATATTCCTTCTCAAGTTATTAATACAAAATACCATAACCCTAATGGATTAGATTTCCAAAAAAAAGAAAAGATATATATGTGTAGATCTATTGTGCAAGTATAATACTATTAGGCTCAATATGCAGATTTATACTTTCATATTTTTGTCTAGCCTTTGGATATACAATGTTGAGTATAATTAGAACTTTAAGGAAGATATGGAGTAAAGTAGTCTTATGTAATTTCTAGATCTATGAAACAGAACTAAAATGAGGTTTATGTGGATTTTTAATGTGGTTGTAAGGTGGTATCAATGGCCTATATATTCCTTGGGCATATAGGGTCTAACAAGGCTTGAGAGAGGTTGTTCTAATGAGGAAATGAAGACGAATAAGGCTGCATATTACAAGCCTTGTTACTCTTCTCCTTGTTGTCCTAGATGTCAAGAAACTCTCTTAAAGGAGCTTGCTATTATTGATAAACTCAATGATTGTGGGGTTTTCATGAAATCATCATAAGTGCATATAACCAAAAATAGAGAAAGATGCATCAACATAAATCATTTCAATGATAGATACAAGCAAATAGGAATGATGTTACCAAGTTTTTATGTCTCACAATCATCAACCACAAAGAGATAATCAACATGAACTGCATCAATATGTAGAAAACAACCTCATCCTCACTGGTGCATTACTAAACCATCTAATATCTTCAAAGAAAGATACAATACAAGTGCACCAAGAGTTCAATACTCAATCCTTCAACAACCATTACAAATGGAGGAGCCTTGCTTTTATAATGTTCTTGGCTCAAACCTCCAACAATAAAATAATAATGTTTGAGCAAAACCCCTAGATCTAATCTAGAAATGCATAAACAAAAGATATGCCTCGACTAACTTGAATGGATATAGTCAACAATGCATAGAATAGAAATAGTGATGTCACATGTAAACATCTCCAACAATATTAGCTCAAGTAATTGGGATGCATCCTCAAAGTGGGCATGAAGACCAAGTAATAGTTGTAACAACCTCCTCAAACCTCTCCAAACTAAGTCAATCTTCAAATGTTTCAAACCATGTGTAAAATAGCCAATCTAAGCCACATGTGCATCCCCCAATGTCAAATTGTCCCATCTCAAGCTTTAAAAGGCGTGCCATGTTGTACTATGCTTATATTGATAGGGGGGGTGAATCAGTATAAGATACATTTTACTTTAAATGAGCATTCATCAATCATTCATTAACTTTAAAACAATAAATGCATGTAAACTCAAATCACAATACATAGAGTTTAATTTGGAAACCCTCGTGGGAGAAAACCACAAAAACTCATATTTATAAATGTTTGAAGGAACCAACCTATTGTTACAAAACTTGTAGGCACCAACCTACTAGAGACACCAATCTCTTCAACTGAGCACCAACTCAACAAGATATTGTGTAGGCACTAACCTACTAGAGACACCAATCTCTTCAGTTGAGCACCAACTCAACAAGATATTGTGTAAGCACCAACCTACTGGAGACACCAATCTCCTCAACTAAGCACCAACTCTATCAGACCTGTATAGGTACCAATATAAGATCTTCATACATAGAGTACTTCTGACTTCACTTGCATGCTTCATACTTCAAACATAACTTCGAACCCTATTCAAATTTAACCTTCATGCCCTAGCGAACCTCATAGCATCATTCCCATAATATAATTACAAATTACAACATCACAGCCTCAAAACAATGCATTTTGCAGCATCATAGACCTTAGTTCTTCATAGCACACCGTTAAAACTCCTTTTGCGGACCTTTAGACCCCAAGAATACTCCCCAGCTCCTCTTGCACACCGCAAATCTCTTATGCGCACTTGTACTTGTGCTTCTTGCTTGGATACTCTTCAAATGCACATGTCTATCTTGTATTTATAGTGTTTCTACATTCACTTATGGAGCTGACTTCTAAAACTGGTTGAGTCGACCTGTACTTTCTAGCTGGGCTGACCTGACGGAATCTTTCATATCTCCTCATTCCTATGTAGTTAGAGGGAGTGCCATATGTTGTTGGAAAGGTCTCAGAATAAGCTTTTCAATCGTATATCACGTGCTCCCATTTGAGCTAGATCTTTAGAGTAAAAAGGCCTTCAAAGATAGGGTATCCAAATTGAGCATCAAAAAATCTCAAAACAATATTTCCAACGATCTCCATCTTTCAATCTTTATTTTGAACATCTGTAGTCTCCCCCTATCTTTGGCATCATTGAAAACAATATTTCCAACAATCTTCCCCTTTGTCATTCATGGCAACCCTTGTCAATTCTGTAATACTTCCCATGTCTGCAACTCTCCTTGTGTCTACAATTCTACCTCTGTTTGCAACTTCTCCCCCTTTGACATCAATGGAAAAGGGTTTCTCCCCCTGAGCTTGTGCTTCCCTTGCTGACATGGCTTGCAAATAGTGTCGGTAGGTTTTGAGATCCTTGGCATATCTCTTACTTCTTGTATCTTGCTGAGTTTTACTAGATTGTCAAAGTTGATATGATCCATCCTTCTATATCATAACCAACTTTTGTTTATTTTTCCCATACAACTTTTTTCTCCTTTGACTTCATCGAGAACATATATATTACTCATGGTTCTGTTTGCATTCTCCACTAATCTTCCTAAACCTGCTTTCCTTATCTCACATTCTTTAGAATGAAATGTGAGGTTGTAACTTTGATCACACAGTTGACTGACACTTAGAAGATTGTTTTTAAACCCTTCAACATACAAGACATGTTTTTTAGTCTTTCCATCATCAAGACTAATAATACGGTATACCTTTTCCAACTATCCTTGCAGAAGCATTATCCCCAAAGGTAACACTACCTCCTTTTTCTTCTTTTAGGGTGAGAAATTTGTTCTAATCCCTTGTCATGTGTTTTGAACATCCATTATCAATGTACCATTGGCTTCCTTTGTCTTGAGCATACATTGTAAATCAACATTCTTCCTTCTTTGGTTCTTCTTGCTTCCTTTTCCACACCTATGTATTCTTCTCTATGCTTGGTAAGAACACCTTATTCCCTGTTTAGTTTAAGAGACTTTATTATATTGTTTTTACAGTCACGTGCTATATGCCCATGTTATTGCACTTACAACATTAAATATTGTAATCAAGTAGGGGAGCAAATGAATTGTAGTTTCTACCGACAAACCCATGAGAACTTTTGGTTTTGTTGCTCACATAATCATTTTTTGAGATCTTATAAGAACGTCTATTTCTATCTCTCATGTGATCACTTCTTGCATCAACTCTATAATCTATTGCTTTATGACCAAAATTATTGCAAGAAAAACAATAGCTAAGAAAGAGATTTTTGTACCAGGTTGTGAAAGGCCTTCTTGGTGGAACAACTCTTATGAACTCATTCTTATTGTTCTTGTGAGAAGAATCAAGTATTTTTCTGGTCATCATTTCCTTTCCTATTGTTTCTCTCATTGTTGATGAAGCCTTTGAGAATATTAGCATGGCTTTTAGGCTTTTCTTCATTTTCCTTTTCTAATGGCTTTGTGACCTTAGTGCTTGCATCTCCCTCGAGAAACTTTTGTTTTTCGTCGTAGCTAAGACTCGTCTTGATAAATGGTGACCTTTGGTAACTAAGAATATTATTTAATATTTCAGTACTCTTTCCAAACTTCCAGCGTCTACTCAACTGATCAATTGTTTTCTCTAGTTCCTTTCTTAAGGAAACGATTTCAGCCTCCAGCATCTCACAATTTTCTTTTTTTTTATTTCAGTTGGCTTCTCACCACTTCTATCCTTTTTGCCTCTTCTAGTTGAGTCTTCGGGATGATAATTGGAGGGTGATAATGTCTCAGCCTAGCCTTCTTATCAAATGTTCTTTTGACTTGACCTTGATTGTCTACTAGATGATCAAAGGATTTCCTTCTAGTTTCATCTCACTCAATTAGATGATGTATTCTTGCTTGCAAGGCTTATTTATCATCAGTGAATCGTTCAAGCAAGTGGTATACAAGAAGTTTCAAATAGATAAGTAAAGTAACGTTCATCCCATACACCAATTCAAAAGGGCTATGTCTGGTGGATTTATTCTTCATGATTCTATCTGCCCAAAGAGAATACTTGAGTTTGCTATGCCAACTCTTCTTGTTGTCACCCATGGTCTTGTTAATGATGGCCATCAAATTCTTATTGCTAGACTCAACAAGGCCATTTCCTTATGGATAATAATTGGAAGAATGAGATAAGATAATGCCACAATCAAAGCAAAATGAAGACAATTAAGCTTAATTGCATGCCTTGGCATTATCAGTGGTGATTTTGGCATTAACACCAAATCTAATAATGATTATATCTTCAAGGAACTCTTTCACCACACTATCGATTTCTCTTTTGGTTGGGATTGCCTCAACCCATCTAGTGAAATAGTCAGTAGGAGTAATAACCCATCTAAACCCATTGCTAGAGTTATCCTTGAATTCTCCGATGAATTCTCTTTCCAGACCATCTTTTTCAGGGGTTATTTTCAGTCGACTTTCGTGGATATTTTAGGGTTTTTTGTGGTTGTTAATGCTGGTATGTTCTGCACCAACACTCTTTTTCAGCCTCTAATCTAAATAGATCTAAAGTTTTTGGTTGGAAATCTCAAAGGTTTTCAGGATTCCTTCCTTTTTAGGGCTTTTGGGGTGGCCCACCTATTATACGCAATCCAAAGAATTGCTTGGTAGAAAAATTTTCTAGGTTATTCAGTTAATCCCTGAGACTATTGGCTAGTAGCATTTGCCCCAAGGGTTGCAGAATTACGGTTTCGAGATCATTTTGTATTAAAGGGTTTTCAAAACCCTTCTTAGCCCCTTCAACGAGTTTCTTGAAGCCTTCACATAGACTTCCTTTTGCTGCACTGGAAAGACTATCTTTTTGCTACATATATGGCAGTGTACTTTGCAAATTGGGTTGTACCAATTTCAGATGATGAGGTATTAACTCCACCTTATTTGGAGACAGACATTCTTCATCTTTCAAGTGTTGGTACTTTTTTTTGGATGTTGTAGTTGGTAATGCAAGACCTACTCCTGAACTACTAGTGATGATTCATAGTGACTCTAACAAGCCTTTGGCCACTTATTTGCAAATGGACACTCCTCTCAACTCCTTTGATGTTCTAACACACCCAACCCCCTAAGTATCTTCTTAACTCCTTTGATGTTGTAACACACCCAACCCCATAAGTATCTTTTTAAGGGATGGGGTATTAATTTTTTTGCTTCATCTTAATCATCTCAACACCTCTTCTTACGGGCACCATCGCCTTCTGCTCATCCAGAGATTTCCAACGATTGTTACCATGCTCAAAATCGAGCTTTGGATCAAAATTTATGGCCTCTTAAAGTTTCTAAGCCTTCTTCCTTTATAATTCCACGTAGCTCCACGTCACCCTCTAATATAGACGTGGTTGGCGTGGCACCTGCCACCTGGCCCATCGGGTCCTCGTTCTATCAGCTTCCTAGTCCAACAACCCAAATTCATTCAAAGTCCTTCCCTTGGGAACGGTGGAATAGGGGGTCACGATTCTCGCTCCGATGGTTTCTCTTCGACAAATATTACCCTCAAATCCAATCGTTCTCGGGTCCGATCGATCAACTGTTACAACCATTTCGACGTCTTAACATGCATGATGGGTAACGTCCGATCTCTCTAACCTTTTTGTACCTAACCATGTGGGGCCTTCGACGGATTGACAACTGTTGTTACATCGCACCCACTTACCGATCAACAGTTCAAATCATTCTTCAGAGTTCCTCCATCGAAGTTCATTCGTTCATGTAAGTCGAACTCCTTCGACAAACCCACTCTGATGGAGGATGGAGATCATTATTTCTTCCTCGATCAATGATTGAGATCTTACGGCGCTATCCCTAGGGTATTCGCCTATCGTAGGGCCCACACGTGGCACTTGTACCACCTGACACATGGCACTCATTTTCCTGCGAATCCATATCCAATTCGGCCAATTTCGTGTGACACATGGCACCACCATCAAGTGACACGTGGCCCACCCTTGTGCTGACCCGTGGGTCATCTGTCGTGAGATACATCACCACCGGGCACCAAATGTCGGGTCTTCCATCGTGTAGTATGAATCTCAGGATTTCGGTCCCTGGGATTACGAGAAGATTAGTTAATCTAATCTCGTGATTATGAGATCGCTAATGATGTTTTCCACGAGGTTGTGATCCCCGTCCTCTAATGCAAAATCTACGGATGAGAACCCTTGCAAGAGGATCTGATGACTTCCGTGGTTTCTCTCACCTCCTTCGCGTACTACTCGGCTCTAAAACTTGAACGATTGAGATTTGATCTCACATCAATAGATCGACGGTCCAGATCTCCTTTCAGAGTACATCCGTCGGAGCTCTTCCGCTCTTTGCAATTCCAACACTCTGACATGATGGCTCCAACAGACGGTCCAGATTTCTCTACTCTCCTCTTAATCAGAAGGTTTAGATCGCAACACTTGTCCTTTGTGTATTGGATCCCACATCAGCGTGACGTCATCTTCCTCTTGGGCTTGTCCCGATGGACCACCAATATCTACGATCAGGATTACTTTCAACTGGGTCCAATGGATGATCAGGATTGCTCCTCGGTGTCTTGCCTTCAGAGCATCTTCATCACAGTGGATCAAATTACTTCGAACGTTCCACTGCGATGGACAGTCACTATCACCTTGAATTCTTCCCTGATAGATCGATAGCTCTGGTTAATTCGGAGTCTCGTCCTAGTCACACTGTGGAATACTCCAATGGATCTTCTACGATCAACGGTTGAGATCTTTCAACCCTTAGATCCGACGGCCAAGGTTAAAACAAAGGTCTAAGGCCTAACTCTCCCAAGGGGCCCACACTCGCCCCACCGGCCAATTACTTGTCGCCAATCCCAGGCTAACACCTATCAATCTTTGGACACGTTGGCGTTTTGGGTCAGCATGACACGTCATACTGACGTCACTCCTCTTGGTCTCCCTTAAACGAGACCCATGACCATCTATGGTGGAGGCCATCACTAGGTTGTCCACCGATAAATGACCCAGATTGTCCCTTGGACTCTTTAATCAGGGAGTCACCACTTCGACATCCAAGGTTACTCCGTCCAGGGGATTCTAATAACACTCCTCTTAGGATCTACGACTGTGATCATATCATTGTGCCAAATCCAACGGTCGTGATGGAACTGGGTCTTATATGCCCGCAGTCTTTGACTGCATCCACCATGACGAATCTAACGGTTCACAATCTTTTGTTGATACCTTCCGATAGATCAACGATGCTCGTTGATTCGGGGTATACCCTCTACGGGCGTCATAACCTACTTCGATAGAGGGTTAGGATCTCTCCACGCCGCCAGATCGACAGTCGAGACTGCATCTCACCCTAGATCAAATGGAGGGCCCAAATCTAACTGTTGTGTCAGATCAACGATCACAATCTTCCGGGCAAAACAAGAGCCTTTATGAAGGCTTGACAGTATGGTCTAGGACGTAGTCAATTTTGTAGGGTTTCACGTGTTTATATTACGGTAGTTGCGGGAGGTATTGACCTCTACGTGTAACCTTTGACGAGACTACAATATTCCAGGAAGCAAGAGAAACCCTAAAACGTTGGATAATAACCCTAGAAGACAAGTGGGCTCAAGATAATAATTTATATTAAATTATTATCCTCCAGAAGTACAAGTCGACCTAGTTAGGTCACTTGGAAGACTATAAATAAGAGGGCGCTAGAGCTCATTTGACATATACTCATAGCTCACACAAACTAGTGGTGCGCAAGTTTGGAGTGCAGTTGCAGCTACAACAACTGGGATTTTGGTCTTGGTTATGGTTTGGACTCTTTGCTTGGTGTGCTAGCTTTGGAGAGAAGTATGCTACCTAGGTTGGCTATTGGTTCTAAGGGTTTGCTTCTGGAATTATTCTATCTGTCAAGGTTAAAGTGATCGGGGGTGGCTTCGGCCTATGGTTGGGTGACAATATTGCTATATTGTCTATGGAAAAACGAGCACATCTCTTTATTTCTAATAGGTTATGGGCCCAAACTATCTTCAGAAAGTCTAACCACTAGAAGATAGATTGGGAAGTTATTTGTTAAGCTCATTGTGGCACCAATTACAGCTGCAACTAGGTTTTTTGATTATACAGCTGCAACAAACCCTAACCCTTGTGTTCGAGCAATTATGATGAAACGTTTGACCTAATTCCTTGACTTCCTAGTGCGCCCTAGTCTAGCGCACCTCTTAGTACTCTCAGCTAACAAAAATATCAAGTTTAAATTTTTGGTCAAAGTCAAAGTCAAAGGTTGACTTCCGGTCAAAATTGAAATTTTATAGTTTTTAGCTTGCTCTAATCATTTAATCCTCTGATTCAGTTTCTAATATCCTCTTTTCAAGATGGTATATAGTTTCAGATTGGAAGACAAGTTGGATGATGCTACAAGACTTCAAAGAGGAACAAGCACACCCTCCATAGTAGTTGAGGCGTCAGGTTCTAGGTTTGATTAAATTATTAAGCTTCAAATTTGTATATATCAAGGGTGATAGTTGTTATATTACAAATTGTGAAAGCAGTCTTTGAAAGGTTCTATTATTGCTAGGTGCAATGAATACTTGACTACATATGAATACCATTGATATAGATGCTTATTGTACTTGTTTGCAAGATGAACTAACATTTCCTCTAGAGAGATATTTCTTGTTTGCTCTTGTTGTTCTTGTTCCGGGCAGGTACCCTTGTGAAATATGTTTGATGAATAACCTTTGCAGACGCTGTCATAGAAGAAGTTTATAAGGATGACACAATGCTTGCAACAACTACCAGATGGGCAGCAATCAGAATAAATAGAAACAAACTTAAAGAGACTCGGAGGGAGTCAGACTCAGAAAGAAGTCAGTAATCAAGAGGAAACTAGAATAGACTTGTGACACTTTGCAGAAAGCAAGAAGGATGCAGACGAAAGCATAGACTCTCTCAGATGGAGGGAGTTGATTACAAAATTCCAAAAGAAGAGCATGCATATTGCTCATTCAGGCATGAAGCCGAGATTAGGAGGGAGCTAATCCCCAATAATATTATCCATTGAAGAATCTGTGAATACTATGAAGTATATGTCCATGTTCTTCATTGGAAGTAGCAGCCATGATAAGCAACACGTGTTTAGCTTGACTCTAGAAGAAGTCTTCCTCGAAAAGAAGCCTTGAATATCCCTGGCTTTCCATATACATTTATGTTCCTGTGGCAAAAGGAAGAAAATGGAACCTTCAGGAAGGAAGGGCATGGAATCTATAAAAGATTCCATGGACTCCAACGTTAAAGAAGGAAGTTGTGATGAAGAACAATGTATGTGAGAAATTGTGAAAAGAACTTATAAATGGAAGCATTGATAGATACAAGGTGAGATTCAGGGCTAGAGGGTTCTCCCAGAAGAAGAGAGAAGATTATGATGACAGCTTGTTGCAGTAACCAGATATACCTTTGCCTGAACCATTATATCTTGTGCATTATCCATGGGTTGGAGTTTACATCAAATGGATGTAAAGGTTGTTCTCCTCAACAGAGTAATTGAAGAAGAAGGATATAGAACAGCCTCAAGGTTTTGAGGTATACCAGAAAGAGACACATGTATGAAGATATAAGAAGACCTTGTATGGATTCAAGCAACCTGGTGTAGAGCCTCTCATGTACAGCAGAAGCATGGTGAAAACATCCTATGACAGAGGAAGTGTATTGAAATGGTTCTTCAGAAGTCCGAGATGATGGATTGCAAATCCATGGAAAACTCCCATGATGACAGACCTAAGGAAGTTGGGAGACTCTGATCCAGTAGAGCCATCTCTGTATCGAGAATTGATTGGCTCGTTAATGTATATGGAGAATATTCAGCCGGATATTTGTTTTGTGGGACGTTTGAGTTATGATATACAACTGCATGGATTTATTAATTCAAATTGGGCAGGGAGTGCAGATGACAAAAGAAGTGCCACTTAGATATGTTTCAATTTGAGCTTTGCCATGATGTCATGGGCTAACAAGAAACAGAAGTCCGTTGCACTCAGCACTACAGAAGCAGAGTATATTGCAGCTTGCGATGCTTGTATGGAAGCAGTGTGGCTCCGTAAGCTAGTTTCCGGATTGTTTGATCAGGTGTTGGATTCGACCGTGATATATTGTGATAATCAGAGTTGTGTGAAGCTTTCAGAGAACCCGTTGTTCCATGACAGGTCGAAGCACATTGAGATCAAGTATTATTTTCTCCATGATAGAGTCTAGAGGGGAGAAGTGGCTCTCCAGTATACCTCCACAGATGAGCAAATAACAGATATTTTGGTAAAGGCTCTGTCCAAGATGAAAAGTTTGCGTACTTAAGGGACAAGCTGGTACTCATGGAGATGACTTCCTTATTGGAAAAGGAAGAGATTACTCTCAGGTTGGGAGGGAGCACTAATATGTTATTGATTTATGGGCAGTCATTTTCCAGTTCGGAAAATGGTCCAAGTTGGACCTTCCAGTCCAGAAAGTGGCCCAAGATTTTTTACGGACATGTATTTTTCAGTTCGGAAAATGGTCAAGATCGGATAGTCATTTTCGTAATGAAAATGGTCTGATAGATTGTTGATGTACCATAGACAACAATTCCCCTTGTGGCCAGTGTGGGGGAATGGTCTAGGACAGTCATTCTTCTTGGCAGTCACTCTAAGTAGTGGTCAAGCAGAATGGTCCGCCTCTCCGGGCAGTCATTCTTTCGAAATTTACAGTTGTGAGCAATTTTGAAGAATGGTCCATTATAGGAGGTTGGTGCAAGACAATCATTTCCATTGGGAAATGATCCAGATAGTCATTCCCTAGGGTAGACTCATTCTCTCCAGGTTGCACTGTGATTAGTGTCGAAAGAATGGCCCAATTAGGTGAATGGTCCAAGTTCGGCAATCAGGGACAAGAATTCCCTAGGGCAGACTCATTCTCTCCAGGTTGCACTGTGATTAGTGCCGAAGGAATGGCCCAGTTAGGTGAATGGTTCAGGCTCAGAAATCAAGGACAATTATTCTTCTATGCTTGGGAAGAATATTCTAGATAGCCCATGGCTGATGTTTTTACTTTCCGAGGGCAGATGCTCTTCCAGATCTCACATATGTGAGTGGAGGAATGGCCTAGATGACTTAGTTTGTATCATGATATTATTATGCAAGTTAATATCATATGATATGATTGTTGTGGAGACTGTATGTCTCTGGACAATAGTTGTATACTATTGTGGTGGATGTGTTCCACTGGTTGTGACTATGTGTCACTGGTTAGTAGCCGTGTGCTACTAGGAGTGGTTGTGTACCACTGGATAGTAGTTGTATACTACTATGAATAGACATAGTTATGTTCTATTGGATGACATTGTTCTAATTGCCATAGAGACTACTACTAGTGTTGGAGATGATTGCCAGCTAGATGGATAGTTAGTGTGTTGATGGACAGACATTCTCCAGGCAGAGAATGTTCCACGCAGGACAAATTGTTGGTGGACAGACATCCTCCCTGTGGAGGATGGTCCAGGTTGAAAGATTGCTAGTGGACAGACATTCTCCATGTGGAGAATGGTCGAGGTTGACAAATTGTTGATATACCATGGACAACTATTCTTCTTGAATGTATGTATGGATTAGAAGAATGGTCCATCTCCCTTAGTTCACAGTAGTGACCAGAGTGGAAAAATTGGTACAAGACAAACATTTTCCCTGAGTTCACAGTAGTGGCCATAGGGAAAATAGTCCAGGACAATCATTCTTCTAGGACGTATGTCCGGATTAGAAGAATGGTCCTTGTAGCCCATGGCATGGCTTTCAACATCTATTGGAACAATTATTCTTCTAGGACATATGTCCGGATTAGAAGAATGGTCCTTGTATCACTTTGTGGAGTGAGTGACTTATTCAACATCATGCTCGATTACTCAGATGGAGTATGGCTTCGAGAGATGATGCAATTGATGCTATCAGATGATACTGATAGTGATGATGTTGCTTGTGAGTTGTTCTACATGATCATGAGATAGCCTGTGTGGCTATGATGATGCTACCGGTTGAATGGTATGTTTGTGCTCAAGACCATTGCCTTTCATACCTCCCTAGCTAGGAGGGAGTGTTGATATTATGGTAGCTGCAGGAAGTATTGACCTCTATGTGTAACCTTTGACAAGACTAGAATATTTCGAAAAGCAAGAGAAACCCTAAAACGTTGGATAATAACCGTAGAAGACAAGTGGGCTCAAGATAATAATTTATATTAAATTATTATCCTCCAAAAGTACAACTCGGCCCAGTTAGGTCACTTGGAAGACTATAAATAAGAGGACATTATAGCTCACTTGACATATACTCTCACAGATCACACAGACTAGTGGTGCGCAAATTTGGAGTGCAGCTGCAGCTACTGCAACTGGGATTTTGGTCTTTGGTTATGGTTTGGACTTTCTGCCTTGGTTATGGTTTGGACTCTCTACTTGGTGCGCTAGCTTTGGAGAGAAGTATGCTACCTTGGTTGGATATTGGTTCTAAGGGTTCGCTTCTGGAATTATTCTATCTGTCAAGGTTAAAGTGCTCGGGGTGGCTTTGACCTATGGTTGGGTGACAATATTGCTATATTGTCTATGGAAAAACGAGCATAGCTCTTTATTTCTAACATCACTGAGTCTTCTTAAGACTTGGCAAGTTTTAGAAGTCCTCGCCAGGTCCAAGGTGCCCCTTTGCCTGCACAGGATACCTCTGATTTGTTTCATTCCGAAAAATCCATTTGTCACAGGAAAACCAAACGTTGCGGTGCACAGGAATATGAATTCAAGCACTACAACATACAAGTGGTCTCTATATATGTGTGTATAAATATATATATATAGGTATAACTGTAATTGTGTGCACAGTTCGCAAGGTTACCATTTCATTCTTTTAACTAGAGTCAATATGAGGGCTCAAGCATTCACATGCACAAACATGCCCATAATCATATGATTCTCAATTGCTAGAATGCACAATTTACAAGTGATCCACCAATCTAATCGTAAAATCAAGCATGCACATCCTTGAAACAATTACAGACATTTAGTCATAAATTACATTCAATACACAAAGTTCATAAGTACTTATATGTTACAGTTGATAACCAACCAACTGACTGTGGGTGTTCACCTTTCCACGCAACCGTAGGCTCAGATGCATTCATTCATAGCACTCTGGCCACCCCCGTGCCAGGCCATGATACCAGTAGGGAATCTATCTTAGGTTCTCAGTGAGATTGAAGGTCACTCTCCTTCACTCTACTCTTGGTAGCGATTTTCCTTACACCCACTTAGCCCAAGCCTCTTCGAGGTTTATCAGATGCCTTCCCAACATCAAGCTCACAACCCTCTTAGCTCAAGTCGGGTTTTTTTGGGTTCTCTGACCCAAGATTCAGAGTTCAAGATCTTTTCTGTCACTTTGTTTTTCACAGTCAATCCCCTCTTCTTCCCAATCCAAACTCTCTCGAGTTCTCTCTCCTTTTTTTTCTATTTGTCCTCGTGTGCTTTTCTTGCACGTGTGACTTAGGAAGGTTCTTGACCTGTCCTATTTCTTCTGTCAGAAGGCAAATCATGGGTAAATCACGGGGACCCATGGTGATATTTCCTGTTGACCTCTAGTTGACAGCTTCCTGTCCCTTATGGCATCCCTCCATACCTCCATTCATTGGGGTGGTTGGTTGTTCAACTACCAACCTCCCTCACGAACTAATTTGTCTTGAGATCGGGGCTAAGGGAATTAATCTGAATAAGGCTTGAGGTCCTTTAGTTTAATAGAGCCTCCTCTCATTCCTCTAGTGATATCATGGCCAGTACTTTAAGGCTTCACCCCACAGTCGGTTTTTGGCATTTACAATTAAACAATAATACATTTACAATATTCACATGCCTTTGTATGGCAATCACAAATCGTGATTAATTACATATACTCAGGGTTTAGAGAGGGGGTGTTACAGATGCAGTTTCCATTCACAGGGTTGCAAGATTTGTCCCACTTTATTCTTTTGTGACTCTACGAATGATCTCAACATATTTTTGTGGATCAATTTGTTTGTGTGGATCTTAGTCTTCCACACTATGATATTTGTCCTTATGGGGCATACTATATGCAACACATTTCGGTGAATCACAGTTTCACATCATGGATTTTGTGCTTATCTTCAACTTTTGTGGTTGTGCTATCGTTTACAACTTTAGTCTCATCAACATGTTGTACTCATGTTTGCTCGTTCATGTAATCGACATGCTTCAATGGCTCTTTCTTTCAAACTTCAACCAGAGGCCAATTTGCTAGGTTGTAGAATTGTGTTGGTATTGGTACTATGGTGTTTTGTGAAGGTTCTATCTTTAGATGGCCCACATTTAACATTAATGGAGGAAGGTACGATCTATATGCTTTATCTTCTCGGTATTTTGTCCATCTTTAGGGAGGATATTGTGTATAGGGCTAACCCTATGTTGAGATGGGTATTCATTAACCCTCTCACTTATTTTCGGCTAGGATTGACGAATGATCTCAACTTCTTTCCGTGGATCAGTTTGTTTGTGTGGATCTTGGTCTTCCACACTATGATATTTGTCCTTATGGGGCATACCATATGCAACTCATTTCAGTGAATCATAGATTCACATCATGGATTTTGTGCTTATCTTGGTCTTTCGTGGTTGTGCTATCATTGGCGGCTTTAGTCTCATCAACATATTGTACTCATGTTTGCTCGTTCAACTGATCGACATGCTTCAATGGCTCTTTCTTTTAGACTTCAACCAAAGGCCACATTTGCTAGGTTGTAGAATTGTGTTGGTATTGGTACTATGGTGTTTTGGGAAGGTTCTATCTTTAGATGGCCCACATTTAAGATTAATGGAGGAAGGTACAATCTATGCTTTATCTTCTTGGTCTTGTGTCCATCCTTAGGGAGGATATTGTGTATAGGGCTAACCCTATGTTGAGATGGGTATTCATTGACCCTCTCACTTCTTTTCGGCTAGGATTGATGAATGATCTCAACTTCTTTCCATGGATCAATTTGTTTGTGTGGATCTTTGTCTTCCACACTATGATATTTGTCCTTATGGGGCATACTATATGCAACACATTTCAGTTAATCACAGATTCACATCATGGATTTTGTGCTTATCTTGGTCTTTTGTGGTTGTGCTATCATTGGTAGCTTTAGTCTCATCAACATTGTACTCATGTTCGCTCATTCAACTGATCGACATGCTTTAATGTCTCTTTCTTTCAGACTTCAACCAGAGGCCACATTTGCTAGGTTGTAGAATTGTGTTGGTATTGGTACTATGGTGCTTTGTGAAGGTTCTATCTTTAGATGACCCACATTTAACATTAATGGAGGAAGGTACGATCTAAGATTTATCTTCTTGGTCTTGTGTCCATCTTTAGGGAGGATATTGTGTATAGAGCTAACCCTATGTTGAGATGGGTATTCATCAACCCTCCCACTTCTTTTCGGCTAGGATTGACCATGTTTTCGAGTTGGTTATCCACACACCAACTTTCACTTGTATTTTAGTGGCCTTCACTCCTAGTTGTATTCACATGCCTAATGTTTTCTATATTATAGCCATGGCCACTCTTTGTGAAGAGATGGGTATTTAGAAATTCATTCCCATCTTGTGTTTGAGTTTCCTTCTGAGCTGCATTCTCTCAAGTGTGTCTATGTTTGGTATTTACACCCGCACACCCTTGTTGTATTGAGCTTCTTAGTTATGTTCAAGATTTCAAATTATATTTAAGCTTTGCTCTCTCTTAGGTGTAAATACATTGGGTATTCACACACCCACTCCCTTGTTTTTTGGCATTATCAGTTGTGTTCAAGCTCTTTTAGATATATGGAGTTTGGTATTCCTACTTTCATTTTAGCATCTTATTAGAGTTGGGTGCTCCCATCTCTTCTCTCTTTTAGGACATTCCTTACAACACTTCTTCAGATGGGCAAAGCAGTGGCACTATTCTTCCAATAGATGTGCAGTGTGGCTGGGATGTGTCTTACATCCCTCCTCCATTAAATGAGTAGGTTAGTGGCAGTGTTTTTCAAAAAATGAGCAATTTGGTGGCAACATTCTTTCAATAGATGAGCAGTTTCGATGATCCTTTTCCTTCAAGGAATAAGCAACTCAGAGTTTATTCCTATACAAGATGTTTCTTCCAACACTTTCTTATTGGATGGGTAGTTCAATATCGTAGTCTCTTAGATGATTAGCAGTTTGGTGGCAACCTTCTTCTAACATATTATTGGGTCCACTTTTGTAATGATTTGGGTTATCACAAACCCATTCTCTCTTCTTCCAGCTATGGCTAACTCTTCATTGAGTTGGGTGTGTCCACTCACCTTTTTTATACCTTTTCTCTCTTGTATTTATGCCTCTTTACATACTTCTTTATCAGACGATTATATTAGGATCATATTCCCCCAGATGATGAGCAGTTCAATGGTGGCATTTCTTCAGGAGTTGAGAAGTTCTACGTTGGTGATGGTTGGGTATTCATAAACCCTTCGACATTTGTAACGAGTCGGGCCATCACAAACCCATTCTCTCTTATTAGAGCTATGATTGTCTCTCTATTGAGTTGGTTATGCCCACTCCTCCTATACTTTATCATCTTTCTCGATAACCCCATGCTTAGATTAAGAGAGAGTGTTGAAATAATGGTAATATTTACTTGTGGTTATTTGTTATTATGGCTAAGTGCACTCATTATTGTATTACCTAGTCAACGTTATTTTATATTATTCTATGTGGCCAAGGTTGGCCTGGGCATTTATGTGGACCCATAACCCCCCCTTCGGGGAAGGCACCTCACCTCAAGTTGTGTATAAATAGTAAATGCACACATCATGAGTCATTTGCAACATCATATTCATTTAGTTTAAGTCGACCTAGTCAACGTTATTTTATTTTATTCTATGTGGCCTGTTATCGCTCAGTTTGTAGTCTAGGTCAAGCAGCTGAAAGGTAAGGATCAAACTGGCGTAACAGGAGCTTCCCCACCCACTGTCACCTCGATGGGGGGCTCTTTCTATTTAGGGTGGCTAAACCCAAGGGAGACATCCCTGGCAATCTGGGGTTTTGAAAGGCAAAGGATTAAGGGATAAAGGTAAGTTTTCCCTTTCACAGATTACCGCCAAGAAGATAGTCAAGATGAAGATAAACCACAGAATAGGCACCTGTTTGCGAGACAAGGCAACAATAAAACTAATGCATGCAAATAGTGGTTAGCACTTCATAGATTTATGACTATCAACATTTAATATACGTGAGCATAAATAGCAGTAATTATTGACGAAGTCAATGATTGCAAAAATGACTATGGCTTATAATGTTACTTCTCAATAAACACTGGAAATGATATAACATTCAATGTATATAATCAATCTTAGAATTAGCATAGAATATCATCAATTACTCATACAAGACAGGAGTGCTGCGTCAAGCTCACTAGAGGTGACGTCAGCCTTCTTTAGGGTTAGTTTGGTAGACAAAGAACTCAACGTTTTGCAAATAGGTCAATGAAAATTATCAACACATCAATGTCTATCATTGGATGACTTAGCCACAACGTTTTCTTTCAACTTAGAGTTCAAACAAGGCATGACGTCATCATCAAATTAGGGTTAGTGAGATGTTAGGGTTAGTTAGGGTTTCAAATTTAAGAGATTTGAAGAAGTTGTTTTGGCACAATAAGCTCAACGTTGGAGAGTTAGATCAGTGCCTTAGGGTATTATGGAGTCAAGAAGCAAGGGCTAGGTCTCGGGAGAATCTAAATCTAAGGACAAGAGAGTTAGGCTCTATGGTGCTGCAATGGCAGGGCCATAGAGTCAAAACCCTAAGGGGAGGAGGCTCATTCTGGTGTTTCTTAAGCAAGGCCTCATGCTCCTCCCTCTTTCCTTAAAAATCCTTGGCAAAAACGGCTAGCATCAAAACATAAATCTAGGGGTGAAAAGTGTTGCAAGGGCAAGGCCTTTCAAACCCTAAAAGTCAAAACCCTAGGTGTAAAATCAATTAGGCCTAGGACATCTTCTTTCTTCAACTTAAGTTCAAAAGCTAACTCAGAAAAAAGGGAATTAGTGTAGCAACGGCTAGGCTATATCCTCCTTAATCAATGGCTAAAACAAGTTTTCTACCATGGGGACATATAGCAAGGACCTACTTGTGTGCTTGCTAGCTAGGGTTTCAATGATTAAGCAAAACAATAACAATGTAACAATAAATGCAAGAGATTTAACCTACAACCATTCATTTAAGAAGTTTTGCATGAGAAATACACTTACAAATCAATGAAGAGCTTATCAAACCCTAGTTGTAAACCTTCCAATGATAGAAAACACCATAAAAATGCCAAAGATGATCCTCCACAAGAGTAGCG